>JARQOD010000918.1:0-117275 GCA_033576555.1 Oophaga sylvatica | reverse complement strand
TTTTACGAATTTTTCAAAAAACGGTTCTGCATCGAAGCATACAGCTGTATCGATTTTGGGGAAAAAATTGAAATTCTATATTTCCGAGTTACACAAGAAATTCAGCAGTTAATTGGGTTCCAAAAAAATTTTTGGGACAAGAAACTTTTATCAATTTTTGGTTCGACTTTACCACAAAAAATTTTGAAACAAAACAAAATCAGATGCATTAAAATTTCAGATTTTCAGTTTTTCATTGAGGGTATCCCATTAAAAAGGGATAAAGGGTTTGGGGTTTTCAGTCCTTAACATGTGCCCCCTTTTTTTAAAAGGGGCCCAAAAGTAATTGGACAGATTAAAAAAATTGAAAATTTAAATTTGTTCATTTTAGTATTTGGGTTGAAAACCCTTTGTTAGCAATGTGCCTAAATCTTAAATCATGGACATCACCAACACTGTGTTTCCTTTTTTTGATGCTCTGCGGGCTTCACCGCAGGGGTTTTTTTCTTGTTGTTTGTTTGGGGGCCCTTTCTTTTGAAGTTTGTTTTTTAAACAAGTAAATGCATTTTTAAATTTTGGGTTAGGCAGGTGTGACTTGGCATTCAAAAATATTCACTTCTTTGCTTTAATAAACTCCGGGTTCTTTGGTTTTATTTTTTGGGTCATTGCCCACTTTTGTAGAAACGACGACCAATCGTTTGGTGAAATTTGGCTGGAATGAGCACACAGTAGGCTCTGAATACCTCAGAATTCATTCGGTGTTTCTGTCCTGTGTCACATCATCAAAAAACACTAGTGACCCAGTGCCAGGGCACCCTGCAGCCAAGATCCCCCCCCTGTACCTGGAAGACGCCTGACCCGGGTGTCCGTATAGACCGTATGCTCCAGCCCGAGGGTTAAGCAGCAGGGAAACCCCCTTTTTTTTTCCCCCTCAGGGGCTCGCTTCGCCTACAGAACCCCTGAAGTGGGAGCCTCTTGGTAAAAAAGGAGAGAGAAGAAGACCTCGCAGAGTAAAAACCAGCTGGCTTTTTCTGCGGGCCTCGGGCCTGGGAAAAAAAACTTCCTTTTATCAAGATGTCAGGAAAACCCCAATTGGGGAACGATCGAGGGGTTGCCCGACTCCAAAACAATTTTCCCCACTTGTTAAAATTTCCCTTCTCAGGGGGTTGGAGTTTGGTTCCGTTGGACCCACCGCTTTTTTTTCTGTGGATCCACCATCAATTTTTGACTCTCGGTTGTGTCTTTTAAGATAGGGACAGTTAGGCTTGAATCCCCCATCAAGGTGGTGGCTATTGACTCCTCTCCTCTTACCCGAGAGGGAATCTGTTTTGTGTCTGAGGTTTTTTCACTAAGAGTGGGTCATGCTCATGTGGAAAACATAAGCTGTTTTGTCTTGAGTAATTTGCCTGCGGGTCTGGTTCTAGGTATGCCTTGGCTTCAACGTCATAACCCTGTTATTGATTGGGTATCTGGGGAAATTGTCCAATGGAGGTCCAATTTTACCAGTCTGTATCTGTGTCATCTGTCGGTCTTTAGGGTATTCCGGAGTACCTAAAAGACTTTGAAGACGTGTTCTCTGAAAGCGAGGCTGAGGCGCTAACACTACATATACCTTTCGACTTAGTTCCTGGGGCTAAACTTCCCAAGGCTCGTTTGTTTAATCTGTCCGGGCACGAGCAACAAGCCATGAAGGAGTATATTGTGGAGAGTCTCCGCAAAGGGCATATTCGCCCTTCTGTCTCGCCTGTAGCCGCTGGGTTTTTTTTTTCGAAAAAGATGGTGGTTTGCGGTGATGCCTCGTCTTTCGGGAACTCAACAAAATTACCGAGAGAAACACGTATTCACTCCCCCTCATTCCGTATCTGTGTAACCAAATCTTGGGGGCCAAATGGTTTTCCAAGCTTGATTTACGGGGGGCCTATTACCTGATAAGGGTTCGTGAAGGGGATGAGTGGAAAAAACAGCGTTTCTCACGTCTGAAGGTCTGTTTGAGAACCTGGTCATGCCTTCGGTTTGACTAACGCTCCTACTGTCTTTCAAAATTTTATTAATGTAATTTTTTCTGATCTGATTGGGCTTTTTGTGGTAATTTATTTTGATGATATTTTAGTGTACTCACCTGCTAGTCAGTCCCACTTGCACCATCTGTGAACTGTTCTTCTTAGACTTAGAGAAACCATTTGTATGCTAAGTTAGAGAAGTGTTCATTCTTTGTACAGGAATTGTCTTTTTTGGGTTTGATTATTTTTTGTGAGGGATTTCACATGGGTCCAAAAAAAGTCCAGGCTATTACTGATTGGGTTCAACTTCATGATTTAAAGGATTTGCAATGCTTTCTGGGCTTTGCAAACTACTATCGAAAGTTTATTAAGGGTTTTTTGCAGGTGGTTAAGTCTCTGACTGATCTCACACTCAAGGGGGCTGATGTGAAGAATTGGTCAACTGTGTGAAAAATTATTTTCTGACTTTAAAAAAAGTGTTTCATTTCTGCCCCAGTGTTGGTCGAGCCAGACCCGTCTAGACCCTTTATCGTGAAGGTCGACGCTTCTGAGGTGGAAGTGGGGTAGTGTTGTCCCAAGGTCCCGCTACTCTGACCAACCTCAAACCTTGTGACTTCTTTTCCAGAAAGTTCTCTTTGTTAGATTCTATTTAGTTTGTCCATCCGCCATCTTGTTGTGGTTTTCTGGCTGCTGGTCTTTTTCCCCTGGTGCTGGGCTTGTCGTTGGTCAGGTGATTGTATCACCCTTTATTACCCTGCACCTGCCTCCCAGTCCTTGCTGAACATCAGTGTTAATCCGCTTGAGTTCTGGCTAGGAGCTTTGATAGCTTTGTGTGTTCAACTTTGTGCAATTCTGTGAACTCTAGTTCTGCTTGCTTAGTCTTTTTGTTTTTTCTTTTGTTTCTGCAGCTTCCTCTACTTCCCTGCTATGAGGTTACCTGTGTTTTGTTCCCAGTCCCTAGATCTTTCAGGGATACCCTTCCCCTCACCTTTAGGTCTTTGCTCGAGTCTAGACTAGGAAACGTCAGCGGGTCTATTCACAAGGAACAGGTCGCCCGCCCCATCGTAGGGATCAAGTCTAGTCCCAGTGCAGCTTCTTTCCTTCCTGTCCTATTCCTTAGTTGCAGATCCATAACAGTATGTCCAGCCAGCACATATAAAAAAAAAATAAAAAAAAATAAAAATTTTCCCGTAGTCCTTTAATATGAACAGCGTCCAAGAACTTACTCAACACTTGCAAGGGTTAACTTTGAAGGCAGCCAGCCTGCAACAGCACATGAGTAATTGTCCTGGAGTATGCTGCAAAGAGCCTAAGGTAGGACTACCTGAGGTTTTTTCTGGTAAACGGCAGGAATTTTTTACGTTTAAAAATGCATGTTTACTATATTTTCGGCTTAGACCTGGATCCTCAGGGAGTGAATCATAGCGTGTGGGGATTATTATGTCTTGTAGCGTTGTTGCGAAGTGATCCCCAAATCTGGGCATTTTCGTTATCACCTAATGATCCTTATTTGACGTCAGAAAAAGCATTTTTTACTGCTATGGGGTTGTTATATGATCATCCGGATCGAGTCGCCACAGCTAAGGCAGAGCTCAGATGGCTTAAACAGGGTTCTGGTGATGCTGAGAGGTATTGCACCCTGTTCAGACGATGGTCCACAGAGGTCAGGTGGAATAACCCAGCGCGCAAGAGTCAGTTTTTAGCAGGTGTGAGTGAAAGGGTTAAAGATTTGCTCATTGCATATCCTGCACCTGCTACTTTGGAAACTGCTATGCAGTTAACTATCCGTGTGGATAGAAGATTGGGAGACAGGCGGAATGAAGAGAAAGCGCTCACAATGCAGGACCCAGGCTCTCAGGATAGCCCCATAGACTCTGGGGAACAGATGCAACTTTGGGAGATGTCCTTTCGTTCCCAGGAGAGGGAGAGGAGGTTCTCTGAGGGGCTATGCTTGTATTGTGGTAAGGCTGATCATTTTATTAAGCAATGCGACATTCGCATAAGGAAAGAAAGAAAAAAAAGGTCAGTAGGAGCAACACTCCCGTTCGTATTGCATTTTTATAGTCTGCAAGAGTTTTTTTTCTGGTAATTCCACCTATCGTGGTCATTCCATTGATTTTCAGGTCATGGTGGATTGTGGTTCTACACTGAATTCGATTGATCAACAATTTCTAGACAAATGTAAATTTGGTTCTGAACCATTGTCATCTCCTTTTCCTGTTGTGGCGATTAATAACACTCCCCTGGAGCATGGGTGCGTTTCTCGAAAGGTCACTGGGTTCCCACTTATTGTCAATATGGAACATCAGGAGTGTATAGACTTGTTTGTACTTGATAAATTGCCTGTTCCAGTCATCCTGGGTTTACCCTGGTTAAAAATGCACAATCTGTTGCTGGACTGGTTGTTTGGTTTTATAAGGTCCTTGGGTCAGGGGTGTTATTGTAAATGTTGTAATGTTCACATTGCTGCTGTTGTGAAGAGGGAGTTACATGAAGCCATTCATGATTTCTGGAAGGTATTTTCAGAAGTTGAGTCACAAGCTCTACCACTCCATAGAGATTACAATTGCGCTATTGAGTTCGTCCCAGGTGCTACACTCCCTAAGAGCTCATCCTGATCGGCCTAGTTGCGCAGGAGAGGGTTCTATGACCCTCCTCAAGGGGGGGTACTGTTGTAAATACTCTGGAAGCGACTTCTGAGCTGTGGCTCCCTCCGGTGGTTGCTGAGGGTAATGAACTAATTACTGAATGGCCTGCAGCTAGCTCTGAATGGTATGATATAAGTGACCTGAGTTCCCATCAGCCTTGCCGGTAATCAATTGTTCTTCCTGATCTTGCTTGGAGCACAGCTTGCTTTCCTGCTCTCATTCAGATAAGTGATTTGCTGTTTTTTTCCTCTAGTTGGATTTTCACTGCTGGTTGCTGCTTTCAGTGGACTACAGCCTGGTCCCCTTTTGGGGTCTGGCGCTGCAATTGTGCTCATTTTGTGTTTGCACTTTTGCTTTGTTCCTTTGTCACTTTTTATTTGCTGAGTTGCTGTGTGTTACACCAGAGATCTGATTTAGGTGGTAGAGATCGTGTGATCTCAGGTTTTTTGTTAATCAGAAGTGTTGGTATTTTTGTCAGGGTTTTTTTGGGTTGCAGTCAGAATTCTTTCCTATACTTTTCTATCTAGACAGATTGGGCCCCAGCGTTTGCTCATTCTATTTTCTGTCTTTGTCCGTATTTTCTTCTTGTCTAACCGCCATTACATGTTTGGGGGCTTCCTATTTCTTTGGGGGTTCTGCTCTGGGGCAGATAGCTTTCATCTTTCTGCCTTTAGGTGTAGTTATCCTCCGGCTGTGACGAGGCGTCTAGGATCACCGTAAGTACGCTCCACGGCTACTTCTAGTGTGGCGGTTAGTTTAGGGTCCTGCAATCCAATAGATTCCAGCCTCTCTGGTGTATTGCTACTTTGCTATTTTTTGCTATTTCTCCTCAACTACCGAAACATAACAGTATTACCGGCCAAACTGAAAATTATATGGTACTCAAAGAAGGGAAAAATAGTAAAAAAGAAAAAAGAAAAGGGAGTTGTCAGAATTTTTTTTCCCTCTTTTTCTCTGGGTACTGAGGAGGAATTTTTTTTTTTCCTCAATGGAGTTTGCACAGTTGTCTGGCTGTGTGGAGCAGCTTGCCCCTGAGGTTCAGAGTATTGCTACCTATCTTGATAGGTTGCCGGTTGTGGAACCTAGGATCCCCATACCAGATTTATTTATGGGGGATCAGTCTAAATTTCTGAATTTCAAAAATAACTGTAAGTTGTTTTTTGCCTTGAAGCCTAAGTCCTCAGGGAACGCAGCACAGCAGGTTCAAATTGTCATCTCTCTGCTGAGCGGCGACACTCAGGATTGGGCTTTTTCCCTGACACCTGGGGATCCTGTTTTGAGTGATGTTGATGTATTTTTTCAGGCTCTGGGGTTATTTTACGATGAACCAAATGTCACTGATCAAGCTGAAAGACCTTGTTGGCATTAAATCAGGGTCGTGAAGACGCTGAACTATACTGTCAGAAATTCCGAAAGTGTGCAGTCCTGACCAAATGGAATGACGATGCTTTGGCAGCCCTTTTTCGGAAGGGTCTGTCAGAAAATGTAAAGGACGTTATATTGGGATTCCCTGTTCCCTCTGGTCTCAATGATTCTATGTCTTTGGCTATTGAAATTGACATACGTTTGCATGAGCGCAGAAGTATGCAAGAGATAGCGTTGCCTTGTGAGCCAGCTCCTGAGCCCATACAGTGTGATGGAGTGACTTCTGGGGCTCAGCGTCATGAGTTTCGAAAGCGCGATGGGTTATGTTTCTACTGTGGTGTCGCCTCTCATGCTATTTTCCGTCTGCCCTAAGCGGGGAAGACGTTTTGCGCACTCAATTGTCTTAGGTAGCGTACAGACTAAATTTCTGTTGACTGTTACCCTGATTTGCTCCCTGTCCACATTTTCGGTTCAGGCATTTGTTGATTCAGGAGCAGCTATTAACCTGATGGATTTTGACTTTGCCAAACGTTGTGGGTTTCCCATGATACCCCAGCGGAAGTCTATTCCTTTACTGGGCATTGATTCTACCCCTTTGGCAGAGAATAAACCCAGTTTTCTACTCAGGTGATAATGAGGGTTGAACCAGATCATTAGGAGAGTTGCAAATTTCTGGTGTTGCATAATCTGCATGACATTATTGTTCTGGATTTCCCTTGGTTACAGACTCATAATCCTGTTTTGGATTGGAAATCTGTGTCTGTGACCAGTTGGGGCTGCCAATGTGTTAATACTGTAATGAAACTAGGCACTCAACTTGTATCTTAGTGACAAGCATTCTGTAATGTATATAGTACAGTTCATATAGCGTCTTGTGCTTGGGTGCGATGAAAACACAGGAGTCACAGGTTTGATATAGAAAAGTCCTGTATTACTTCATACAAGTTGGCAGAAATAGTCACACAGTTTGCAGACACAGAAACAGGAGACACAGCAGGCCAGAGTAATCCAAGCTCAGCAATCACTCTCCAATACAGATTCAGGATCTTCTTCTCTGTTACCGTAAGTCCATGCAAACGTGGGTCTTTCAAAGAGCAGGGTTCAGAGTCCACAAGTGCTTCAGAGTTCCTCAGTAGGAATAGCTGGAGTACAAGGTCCAAGGCTTACAGGAGTCAAGTCACAGGTTCACTGCAGGCTAGATTCTGAAGCACTGATTGCTCAGCTGTGGCTGCTTAAGAAGCAAAGGAGAGAATCAGGGCGGGAACATGCAAGCTGGAAACTCCATTTTGACTGAGGGCAAGATAGCTGCAGCAAGACAGAAAGTAAAATGGCTGACGAACAAACTGAGTTTCAGGAATATATACATAGAACCTTACATTACTCCCCCTTAAGGACAACCTCCGGATGACCTCAGACCAGGCTTGTGTGGGTACCTCTGATGAAACTGACGGAGCAAGCGAGGAGCATTAACGTTATTGACCGGTTCCCATGAGTTGTCCTCCACTGGGTAGCCCTGCCATTTAATCAGATATTGTAACTGATTTCTATACAACCTGGAATCTAAAATCCTTTCCACCACAAATTCTTCCTGACCATCGACTAGCACTGGGTCAGGGCAAGGAGAGGAACGTCCAGGAAACGTATTGGGTGTCGCAGCATTTAGTAGGGATACATGAAAGACAGGGTGGATTCTCATAGTTCTGGGCAGTTGAAGACGACAAGCAACGGCACTTATAATTTTACTGATTTTATAGGGTCCAGTGTACTTATGTCCCAACTTAGACGATGGAATCCTTAACTTAAGATTTCTGGTTGACAGCCAGACCAAGTCTCCTACCTTGAAAGCTGGTGCAGGTTTACGAAATTTATCTGCTGCTTTCTTGTACCTTTCTTGAGCCGATTCCAGATTTTCCTTTAGAAGATCCATATTCTTCTGTAAAGACGTGATTCTTTCAGCCACTGCTGGTAAAGGCGTTTCTATGGGAAATCGTGGTAGAATGTTAGGATGATAACCTAGATTAGAGTAAAAAGGAGACTGTTTAGTGGAGGCACTCTGAGAGTTGTTATACGAGAACTCAGCTAATGGAAGTAGATCCACCCAATCATCCTGTAGGTGGCAGATAAAGCAGCGGAGATACTGCTCCAGGGTTTGATTGGTTCGTTCGGTCTGTCCATTAGTCTGGGGATGAAAAGCAGAAGAAAGGTTTACTTTAATGTCCAATGCTGCACAGAAATTTTGCCAAAACCTAGAAGTGAATTGCACCCCTCGATCCGAAATAACCTCATCCGGTACTCCATGTAAGCGAAACACATCTTTAATCATCAAATCTGATGTCTGTTTTGCAGTGGCTAAGCCGACACAAGGGATAAAATGAGCTGCCTTTGTTAGACGGTCAACCACCACTAGAATGGTGTTCTTCCCCTGAGAGGTTTGTAACTCCACAATGAAGTCCATAGAAATGGATCCCCACGGGCGGGACGGGGTGGGAAGAGGCTGTAACAGACCAGTTGGTGAGGAGCGAGGTGTTTTGCATCTTGCACAGACCTCACATGAAGTGACATAATTCAAAACATCCTTCCTGCAAGTGGGCCACCAAAAGAAACGAGAAAGAAATTCCTGTGTCTTTAGAATTCCTCTATGCCCAGCTATCTTGGAATCGTGAATGAGTTGCAATACTCTTAATCTGACTGTTTCAGGAATATACAGACGTTGTCCCTGAATCCACACACCATTCTTAAAGACAAGACTTACGTCCCTTGGGGGTTGTGCCAAAAAGGAATCCGCATGGTATGCTTCCTTGATGTCCTTAAGTAGGTCTTGATTATGAATTACTCCTAGGAATCTAGAGTCAGGAAGAATAGTCTTAGGAGGAGTAATTGGACGTGTCTCTGCTGAGTAAATCCTAGAGAGTGCATCAGCCTTTCCATTGCGCGATCCTGGTCTATAAGAGATGATAAAATTAAATTGGTTTAAGAAAAGATTCCAGCGAGCCTGGCGAGGAGTCAGGCACTTAGCCGACCTGACAAACTCAAGGTTACGATGGTCTGTCAGGACGACTATTTGCTGTGCAGCTCCCTGAAGAAGGTGTCTCCATTCTTTGAAGGCGGCAATAATGGCCAACAACTCTCTATTGCCCACATCGTAGTTCCTCTCAGCCGAAGACAACTGCTGGGAAAAGAAGGCACAGGGATGCAAGACATTCTTCTCACCTGTTCTCTGAGAGAGTATAGCTCCAACGGCACAGTCTGAAGCATCCACCTCTATTATGAAGGCAAGCTCGGGGTTGGGATGTACTAGGATAGGTGCAGTGGTAAATTTATCTTTTAGACGGAAAATGCTTCCTGGGCTTGGGGAGTCCAGGAAAACCTAGACTCTTTCCGGGTAAGTTGAGTGATAGGTGACACTACCTCAGAGAAATTTCTAATGAAACGTCTATAGAAGTTGGCAAACCCGATGAAGCGCTGTACCTCCTTCACATTTCTAGGACTTGGCCAATCCTTGATGGCTTGGGTTTTGCTTCCATCCATACTAATTCCTTGTGTAGACAGTACATACCCCAGAAATTGAATTTCGGTCCTATGGAATTCACACTTTTCAAGTTTGATGTAAAGATGATTTTGTCTTAGACGTTCCAAGACCATTCTCACATGTCCATGATGTTCCTCTGTGGAGTTAGAAAAAATTAGAATATCATCCAAATAAATTACCACGAATGTATCTAGGAGATCCCTGAAGATGTCATTCACCAAGTGTTGGAAAGTGGCTGGGGCGGTACTCAGACCAAAAGGCATAACTAGATATTCAAAGTGTCCATAGCGTGACCTGAATGCAGTCTTCCATTCATCCCCAGGTCTAATACAGACTAAGTTATAGGCCCCACGAAGATCTAGTTTAGAAAAAATTTTGGCATGTCGCACTCTCTCCAATAACTCAGGGATTAAAGGCAATGGATAACGGTTTCTAATAGTAACCTTATTGAGTTCCCTATAGTCTACGCATGGTCTCAGAGATCCATCTTTCTTCTTTACAAAGAAGATGGGTGCACCTGCAGGAGATGAAGAGGGGCGTATGAAGCCCTTGGCTAGATTTTCATCTATGTAATCCTTTAAAGCCTTTAGCTCGGGCACCGCCAGGGGTAGATCTTACCAAAAGGTATCTCTGCTCCAGGCAATAATTCAATTGGACAATCATATGGACGGTGAGGAGAAGCTGGTCAGCGTTCTTCTTGTCACATAAATCCACATAGTCCTGGTATACAGCTGGTAGTTCAGGGACTGACATGATTCCTTTAGGAACAGAGCAAGCTGAAACTTTTGGACTCATCTGTTTCTCTGGAAAGTGTAATTCCTTGGTCTCCCAGTTAATGGTAGGATTCTGAGCCTGTAGCCATGGTAGCCCTAGAATAATGGGAAAGTGGGGAGAAGAGATAAGCATAAAGGATAGTTTCTCTTGATGATCTTTACCCATAAGAACCCTCAAAGGCTCTGTTTCCTGATCCACTGGTCCAGAGGTCAGCAGGGAGCCATCCACAGTTTCCATCTGTACTGGAGTAGCCTTCTTCACTGAACGTATTCCCTGTTTCAGAGCAAAGGAGACATCCATAAAATTTCCACTTGCCCCTGAGTCGATCATAGCAGAGCTAGACACCCAAGCTGAGTCAACCCAGAGTTTGATGGAAAGAAAGCAATGAGAATTGTTTTTCTTACAACTCAGCTGGGACACCGCTGAGGAAACTTGAAAAATTGCAGCGTTTACACAGTCAATGTCCTCAGAGGTAACGGAGTTTAAGTCCGAGAAATCAAGATCTGTTGCTGCAGATCTCTCTGGAGCCTGAGGCTCGGACCTGACAGATCCCCTCTCGCAACACTCACAGTGAATGAGTGCTGCAGTAGTCTTACGAGAACGGCTGGGGCAGTTTATAATGAAGTGCCCTGACTTACCACAATAGAAACATAGATTCTCCTTAAAACGATGTTCCTTGCGTGCATCACTAACCCGTCGTTGTAAAGAGTCTACCTGCATGGGTTCAGGTTCAGGTTCCCGTGTAATCCTACTCAAAGGTTCCTTAGCTGGAGAGGAAGGTAGGAAAAGGTTAGTACGATTGCTTTCGAACCATCTCTCTTGCCTGCGTTCAGTCAGACGAGTATCAATACGGATGCAGTAGTTAATAAAGTCACCTAACGCAGTGGGAGGGTCGGCACGAGCAAGTTCATCCTTAATCAGTGGAGATAACCCCTTTCGAAAAATAGATTTTTTGGCGGAACTGTCCCAGGTGGTATCAAGGGCCCATCTCCTGAAATCCAGGGCATATTCAGCTACCGAGTGCTTACCTTGGCGCAAAGCTAACATGGCTGCTTCAGCTGTTGCACCTCGATTGGGGTCATCAAACACCTGCCCCATGGCTGAAATAAAATCATCAAGGTGATTCAAACAATCATCCTCAGTCTCAATCAGAGGGTTTGCCCACATTAAAGCCTTGTTGGTAAGCAACATAATTATAGTAAGCACCTTAGATCGTTCAGTGGGAAATTGTGAAGCATGTGCAGAAAAAAAAAGATTGCATTGATTAATAAATCCCCTGAATTTCTCATGTTCACCGCCAAAACGAAAAGGGGGCAACTTAGGAATCCCAGCACTCGGGGCTACGGCAGGAGCCTGGACTCGCCCCTCTAGAACCTCAATCCTGGCTCGCAAATCCTGGGTAGTCTGTCCAACCACTTGCAAATTGTGATTATTGAGGTCCTGTAGATTTGTAAAACGGGTCTTTATATTCTGCAAATCTGCAAGGATATTATCAGTCACTCCGCAAAGTTCCTTTATGCGGGCCTCCATTTTCCAGATCTTTTAAGACAGGATTACTGGAAGAAGAGGAGAGAAAAAAAACAATAGTGTTCACCTGTGGCAACACTGCAGAGAGAAAAAAAAATTAAGGGAACTGCTCACCTGGAATGGTTGTGAGAAGTCACAACCACTATCATCACAGAAAGTTTCAACCAGACATCTGGAATGGTTGTGAGAAGTCACAACCACTGTCATCACAGAAAGTACAACCGGACGTCTGATATCCACAGTACAGCAGACACAGCCTTCCAGACCCAGCAGACACTAACGTTTTGGCTTCAGAATCTTGTAATGTATGTAGTACAGTTCATATAGCGTCTTGTGCTTGGGTGCGATGAAAACACAGGAGTCACAGGTTTGATATAGAAAAGTCCTGTATTACTTAATACAAGTTGGCAGAAATAGTCACACAGTTTGCAGACACAGAAACAGAAGACACAGCAGGCCAGAGTAATCCAAGCTCAGCAATCACTCTCCAATACAGATTCAGGATCTTCTTCTCTGTTACCGTAAGTCCATGCAAACGTGGGTCTTTCAAAGAGCAGGGTTCAGAGTCCACAAGTGCTTCAGAGTTCCTCAGTAGGAATAGCTGGAGTACAAGGTCCAAGGTTTACAGGAGTCAAGTCACAGGTTCACTGCAGGCTAGATTCTGAAGCACTGATTGCTCAGCTGTGGCTGCTTAAGAAGCAAAGGAGAGAATCAGGGCGGGAACATGCAAGCTGGAAACTCCATTTTGACTGAGGGCAAGATAGCTGCAGCAAGACAGAAAGTAAAATGGCTGACGAACAAACTGAGTTTCAGGAATATATACATAGAACCTTACACATTCATTTTATTGTAGTCAAAATATGCGGTTTTCATAGGTTTATGGCAAAACGTTTCGGCAGTTTCTCTGCCTTTATCAATCGCTATTCATACAAGTAGAAAACCTTCAAAATAAGATGACAGAAAATAATAAAAAAATCTTTTTAAAAAAACAAAGTATATTCAAATATGTAAATAGCTCTGGTAGCTTGACAATCTTGACATGAACAGAATTGGAATAATAATCTGAGCACAATCCAAATAGACTTATGAGAAGAAGTGACATACCGTTTTAGAGAGAGAGAACACATGTACTATAATATGTCCCGTATCAGTACTCAGGATAACCGTCTGTAAAATATATATAGACATGCCGGTGAATACATAGATGTGAGTCGCGTTACTAGACGTAATATAGAGAGAATGCATACCCTTGAGTTTGGTCGGTTGTGAGTATCCCCTGATATATCTATTAGGTGGTGTGCAGCCTAAAGATAAATATCGAAAGAGTTAAATATACTATAGTGCACAGCTGTGGCTAGTTGGTGAGCGGCATTAATAAGGTGGAGAAAGAAGGCATACCCTTATATCAGATAAATTGTGGACATTGCCAGGTATATCTATTAAATGGTGCGCAGCCTGGAATTAAATATCAAAAGAATTAAATATGTTGTGGTGCACGGCTATAGGCAGTAGGTGAACGGCAAGTGTGCTTACCCAATTGTGCTGCTGACGCGGGATCCGCCGCTGGTCAGTGAGAGAGAGTTGTGTGCGCTGTCTATATATAGCCGTGAATGAGGCTATCTGGCTGAGTGACGCACCAGAAGTATCCGGCACAAGAAGTCGGCGTGCGTTCCACTAAGTATTTCCGGTACAGAGATTTCTGGGACCGGAAGAACGTATGCGCTCCAGGCTCTGTATGACGTGCGTCCCACCCTTAAGATGACGTGGTGGTTGCTCCGCCTCTAGTGACAAGCAGATTAAGCTGCTTTGGTATAAGAGAGGACTACAGTGGTTGTTTTTACGGTGGCTATGGTAACGCATAAATCCGTTCTCTGTGAAAAGTGGCAGAATTCAGTGCTGCAAGTTATTCAGTGCATTGGTGATTTAATATAACCGGCTCTAGAAAAACAAGGACATAGTGTTAGTAACAGGGTAGAGCATATAATCAGATAAACGACAATAAATCATATTCCCTGTTTAACCCTTTTGGGGCAAGAGTCTCCAAAGTGTGGATCCAGTAGGATTCCCATTTTTTCAAAAGTAGAATTCTGTCACCCCCCTCTTCTAGGGGGGGAATGGTCTCTATGACCTGAAATTTTAACTGAGATATGGAGTGGCCTTGTGAATGAAAATGGTGGGGAATTGGAAATTGTAGTAGATTATTACAACGGATAGTAGACTTGTGCTTTGAAATTCTATCCCTTATAGACTGTTTGGTTTCTCCTATATAGAGGAGACCACAAGGGCATTTAATAAGGTACACCACAAATGATGAATCACATGTGTGGTAACCTTTAATTTGGAAACTCTTACCCGTTCGGGGGTGATAGACAGTGGATTCTTTTTGTACATTACTACATTGGGCGCAATGGAGGCACGGAAATGTGCCCGTGCGGGGATTGGACAAAAATACTTGTCTTTTAGTACATGTGGTCCCCAGGTCAGCCCGCACTAACCCATCCCTAAGGTTTGAGGGTCTTTTGAAGCAAGGGAGAAATGGCTCTGAAAACTCCGGGATATTGGGGTGTGTCTGTGAAAGTAGGGGCCAATGTCTCCTTATGGTCCTATGTAGTATATAGGCATAAGGGTGGAACGTATGTACAAATGGGATACGTTTATTGGCGGTGTTCCGTTGGGGCCTTGGTGTATAGTTCCTAGAGTTGGCAAGGATATGGGAAGGGTAGCCCCTATGTAGGAACTTTTTTGTCATCTCAGTGTGTCTAAGATCACGGAGAGTGTCATCAGTCACTATCCGTGTCACACGCTGGTACTGAGAAATCGGAATGGAACGCTTCACTGCTGGTGGGTGGAAGCTATCAAAATGCAAAATGCTATTGCGGTCTGTGGATTTAGTGTATAAATCCGTAGTCAGACCGCCATCGGCATCCTTCAAGATAGTGGTATCCAGGAAATTGACAGACGACATACTAGATGTGATCGTGAATTTAATTCCTGGCCAAGATTCATTAAGAAAGGCATGGAAGTCCAATAAGGACTCTGGGGTGCCACTCCATAGGCAAATCACGTCGTCGATATAGCGCTTCCATAACAATACGTTATTCACATATAAATGGTGCTTATAGATAACCGTATCCTCAAATTCCGCCATGTACGTGTTAGCGTATGGGGGCGCCACGTTTGAACCCATGGCTGTTCCCCGTACCTGTAAGAAGAAGGTATCTTGGAATAAAAAATAATTGTTAAACAGTATGATGGATAGGATAGCCAGATAGCCTCATTCACGGCTATATATAGACAGCGCACACAACTCCCTCTCACTGACCAGCGGCGGATCCCGCGTCAGCAGCACAATTGGGTAAGCACACTTGCCGTTCACCAACTGCCTATAGCCGTGCACCACAACATATTTAATTCTTTTGATATTTAATTCCAGGCTGCGCACCATTTAATAGATATACCTGGCGATGTCCACAATTTATCTGATATAAGGGTATGCCTTCTTTCTCCACCTTATTAATGCCGCTCACCAACTAGCCACAGCTGTGCACTATAGTATATTTAACTCTTTCGATATTTATCTTTAGGCTGCACACCACCTAATAGATATATCAGGGGATACTCACAACCGACCAAACTCAAGGGTATGCATTCTCTCTATATTACGTCTAGTAACGCGACTCACATCTATGTATTCACCGGCATGTCTATATATATTTTACAGACGGTTATCCTGAGTACTGATACGGGACATATTATAGTACATGTGTTCTCTCTCTCTAAAACGGTATGTCACTTCTTCTCATAAGTCTATTTGGATTATGCTCAGATTATTATTCCAATTCTGTTCATGTCAAGATTGTCAAGCTACCAGAGCTATTTACATATTTGTATATACTTTGTTTTTTTAAAAAGATTTTTTTATTATTTTCTGTCATCTTATTTTGAAGGTTTTCTACTTGTATGAATAGCGATTGATAAAGGCAGAGAAACTGCCGAAACGTTTTGCCATAAACCTATGAAAACCGCATATTTTGACTACAATAAAATGAATGGTTGTCACTAAGATATAAGTTGAGTGCCTAGTTTCATTACATTATATACTGGTTTGGGAACCTAACCTGGCACCTTCTGACCTAGCAGTGCACACGCTACATTTAGATAATGTGTTAATACTGACACTCCTGTTTTTTCTGCCTCTCCCCAGTCTCAGGATGTCCCTGACTCTTTGACTGATTTTTCTGATGTGTTTAGTGAAAGTAAGTCTGCATCCTTACCTCCTTACAGCAGCTATGATTGCGCTATTGAGTTAGTGCCTGGTGGTAAATTTCCTAAAGGTCGCCTTTTTAATTTGTCTGTACCTGAACACGATGCTATGCGATCTTATATCAAGGAGTCTTTGGAGAAGGGTCATATCAGACCATCCTCTTCACCTTTGGGCGCCGTTTTTTTCTTTGTGGCCAAAAAGGATGGTTAATTGCGGCCGTGTATTGATTATCGTCTCCTGAATAAGATCACTGTTAAATATCAGTATCCGTTACCCTTGATTTCTGACCTATTTTCCAGAGTGAAAAGTGCTAGTTGGTTTACCAAGCTTGACCTCAGGGGGGCGTATAACCTTATTCGCATTAAGCACGGGGATGAATGGAAGATGGCGTTTAATACCCCAGAGGGGCATTTTGAGTACCTAGTGATGCCTTTTGGGCTTAGTAATGCCCCTTCCGTCTTCCAATCCTTCATGAATGATATTTTCAGGGATTTTGTTGATAAATTTCTGATCGTTTATTTGGATGATATCCTGATTTTTTCCAACGACTGGCACTCTCGTGTGAAACATGTTCGGACTGTGTTCCAGACTTTGAGAGAGAATGCACTGTATGTGAAGGGATCAAAGTGTCTTTTTGGCGTACAGAAGGTCTCGTTTCTGGGATTCATTTTGTCTCCGTCTGTTATTGAAATGGACCCGGTCAAGGTTCAGGCCATCTGTGATTGGGTTCAACCTACTTCATTGAAGGCTCTTCAGAGATTTTTGGGTTTTGCCAATTTTTTTCGTAAATTTATTGGTAATTTCTCCGGTATTGTTAAACCATTGACTGATTTGACCAAAAAGGGTTACGCTGTGGTGAATTGGCCTCCTGATGCAGTTTCTGCGTTTCAGGAACTTAAGCAGAGATTCATTTCTGCTCCTGTTCTATGGCAGCCTGTTGTTTCTCTGCCGTTTCAGGTGGAGGTTGATGCCTCTGAGATTAGGGCAGGTGCCGTGTTGTCCCAAAGGGATCCAGAGACCTCTAAGAGTAACCCTTGTGCCTTTTGCTCTAGAAAATTTTCTCCAACTGAACGTAATTATGACGTGGGTAATCGGGAGTTATTGGCCATGAAGTGGGCCTTTGAAGAGTGGAGACATTGGCTGGAAGGAGCCAAACATCAAACATCAGGTGGTAGTCCTCACGGACCATAAGAACCTGGTTTATCTCGAATCAGCCAAGCAAATTAATCCTAGACAGGCCAGGTGGGCCTTGTTTTTCACACTTTTTAATTTTGTGGTTTGTTTTCTTCCTGGCACTCTCGAGGAGTTTCTTTGCGGACTCTCCTGAGTTATCTGATCCTGCTGTTATTTTGAAAGAGGGTGTAGTTCTCTCCGCCATCTCACCCAACTTGAGATTGGCTCTAGAGGGGTGTCAGGAGGATAAACCTGAGCGCTGCCCAGTTGGGAAATTGTTTGTCCCAGACCAGTGGAAGCAGAGTGTGTTGTCTGAGATTCATTGTTCCGCGTTGGTTGGTCATCCCGGGATTTTTGGTACCAGAGACTTGGTGAGTCGCTCCATTTGGTGGCCTACTTTGTCTCGTGACGTCAGGGACTTTATGCAGTCCTGTAGGACTTGCTCTCATTCCAAGCCTTGCTCTCGTTCTAGTGGTTTGTTAATGCCATTACCTGCACCCAAGAGGCCATGGACCCATATTTCTATGGATTTTTTTTCCGCCTCCCTGTCTCTCAGAGAATGACCGTTATCTGGGTAATCTGTGATAGGTTTTCCAAGATGATACATCTTGTGCAATTACCTAAGTTGCCTTCCTCCTCCGAATTGGTGCCTTTGTTCTTTCAGCACGTGGTTCGGTTACATGGCATTCTGGAGAACATTGTGTCTGACAGAGGAGTCCAGTTTGTTTCCAGATTTTGGAGGATATTTTGTTCTAAACTTGGTGTTCAGTTATCTTTCTCCTCTGCATTTCACCCTCAGACCAATGGACAAACCGAGAGAACAAACCAGACCTTGGAGACTTATTTGAGATGTTTTGTGTCTGCTGATCAAGATGACTAGGTCTCTTTCTTGCCTTTGGCTGAGTTTGCTCTTAATAATAGGGCTAGCTCTGCCACCTTGATGTCTCCATTTTTCTGCAATTCTGGGTTTCACCCTCGATTTTCTTCAGGACAGGCGGAGGCTTCTGTCTGTCCGGGGGTTGACTCTATTTTGCAGCGTATGCAGCAGATTTGGCACCAGGTAGTGGAGAGGTTGTCTCTCTCTCAGGAGAAGGCCCAGCGGTTTGCTAACCGGCATAGGACTGATGGTCCTCGTTTTAAAGTGGGGGACTTGGTTTGGTTGTCCTCACGAAATATCCCTATGAAGGTTGCATCTCCAAAATTTAAGCCAAGGTTCATTGGACCTTATAAGATCATGGAAATTATAAATCCGGTTTCCTTCCGTTTGCTTATTCCAGTGACATTTAAGATCCATAACTTGTTCCACAAGTCCTTATTGAAGAGGTTTGTCGAGCCAGTGGTTCCTATGGCTGCGCCTCCCGACACTGTTTTGGTTGAGGGCAATATGGAGTATGTGGTTGAGAAAATATTGGATTATCGTTTTGCTAGACGGAAACTCCAGTATTTGGTTAAGTGGAGAGGTTATGGTCAGGAGGACAATTCTTGGGTGTTTGCTTCGGACATCCATGCTGGGAGACTTATCCGTGCCTATCATCGAGCTCATCCTGATCGGCCTGGTTGCGCAGATGAGGGTTCGGTGACCCCTCCTCAAGGGGGGTACTGTTGTAAATACTCTGGAGGCAACTTCTGAGCTGGGGCTCCCTCCGGTGGTTGCTGAGGGTAATGAACTAATTACTGAATGGCCTTCAGCTATCTCTGAATGGTATGATATAAGTGACCTGAGTTCCCATCAGCCTTGCCGGTAATCAATTGTTCTTCCTGATCTTGCTTGGAGCACAGCTTGCTTTCCTGCTCTCATTCTGATAAGTGATTTGCTGTTTTTTTTTCCTCTGGTTGGATTTTCACTGCTGGCTGCTGCTTGCTGTGGACTACAGCCTAGTCCCCTTTTGGGGTCTGGTGCTGCAATTGTGTTCATTTTGTGTTTGCACTTTTGATTTGTTCCTTTGTCACTTTTTATTTGCTTAGTTGCTGTGTGTTACACCAGAGATCTGATTTAGGGGGTAGAGATCGTGTGATCTCAGATTTTTTGTTAATCAGAAGTGTTGGTATTTTTGTCAGGGTTTTTTTGGGTTGCAGTCAGAATTCTTTCCTATACTTTTCTATCTAGACAGATTGGGCCCCAGCGTTTGCTCATTCTATTTTTTGTCTTTGTCCGTATTTTCTTCTTGCCTAACCGCCATTACATGTTTGGGACTTCTTATTTCTTTGGGGGTTCTGCTCCGGGGCAGATAGCTTTCATCTTTCTGTCTTGAGGTATAGTTATCTCTCCGGCTGTGACGAGGCGTCTAGGATCACGTAGGTACGCTCCATGGCTACTTCTAGTGTGGGGGGTTAGTTTAGGGTCCTGCAGTCCAATAGATTCCAGCCTCTTGGTGTATTGCTACTTTGCTATTTTTTGCTATTTCTCCTCAGCTACCAAAACATAACACACCTTCCACCCAGTCCTTGCAGGACATTAGTGTTAATCCGCTTGAGTTCTGGCTAGGAGCTTTGAGAAATTTTTGCGGCCCAAGCTCTGTCTCCCAATAATAATGCGGTAGGAAATTGTTTGTACTGGAACAATTCCATCTTAGACTCCTGCGGGAGTTTCATGAGTCTCTATTGAGTGCTCATCCTGGGATTTCGGCCACCCGGGAAGCAGTTGCTAGGGTTTTCTGGTGGCCCTCTTTGGTTGCGGATCTTAAAATGTTTGTGTCTGCATGTGGGGTTTGTGTCCATTATAAAAATTCTCATTGCCGAGCCAGCCGGGGAATTGGTTCTTCTACCAATTCCGGATAGACCATGGACACATTTGTCCATGGATTTTATCACTAATCTCCCTCCATCCAGGGATAACTCCGTTGTGTGGGTGGTGGTGGATAGATTTTCCAAACGGGATCATTTTGTACCTCCGCCCGCTTTACCATCTGCCAAAACCTTGGCCAGGTTGCTTGTGCTGCATGTGGTCCATCTGCATGGTGTGCCTATGAGTTGTGCAGTTTGTGGCCAAGTTTTGGAGGGCTTCTTGTAAGAAGTTGGGAATCACTCTGCCTATCATCCGGAGTCTAATGGGCAAATGCACTAACCAGCCCTTGGAGCAAATTCTGAGATGTTTGGCATCTTCCAGACAGGATGACTGGTGTGATGCGTTACCCATGGCAGAGTTTGCATTCAACGGTCGTGTGAGTCACTTCACGTGAATGTCTCCCTTCCTGGTCAACTATGGGTTTAACCCACATTTTGGGGAGTTTTCTCGCATTGACTCAGGTTGTCCGGGGGCAGAGAGTACGGTGCAACGCTTAAAGGCCCTGTGGGAGGAGGTTCAGTGAAACATCACCACGGCCCAGGTAAGGTATAAATTTTTTGCAGACAAGAGGAGGGGGTCGGGTCCTGCGTTCCTAGTGGGCGAGAAGGTGTGGTTATCCAGCCACAATATTAAGCTTAAGGTCCTCCTCGGCCAAACTGGGCCCATATAAAATTATTGAGGTTGTCAACCCGGTGGCCTACAGGTTACAGCTTCCCGCCTCCTTCAAAATATCTAACTTTTTTCACAGGTCCCTTTTGAAACCATTGGGAGCGGTTGAGGAGGACTCCTCGTCCATCAATCCTGCTGTGTTGGTGGAAGGCCATCTGGAATATGAGGTGGGGCGCATCATTGATTCTCGATGGGTGTGCTGGAATCTGCAGTATTTGGTGCACTGGAAGGGGTATGGTCTGGAGGATCAGTCGTGGGTCTTGGCTGGTTCAGTGCATGCCCATCGGTTGGTTCGGGATTTTCATGCCAGGCATCCTGAGAAGCCTCAAGGTCCAGTGGCCCCCCGTTAAGAGGGGGGTACTGTCATGGTTGTGGACAGTGTTCCTTCAGGGTTAATTTGTATGGCCTCCTTTTGGTTTGGGGAGGGCTATATTTACCCGCTTTCATCTGGGGATCCTTGTCAGTGATACATTCATTCCTGGCTCTGTGTCTGACCCAATCGTGTGCTTGCATACTGTTTTCCATTTGCTTCTCTGTGTATGTCCTGGTCCATTTTCTCGTTCTGTGCTTTGCCTTGTGACTCTGTTATTACTGTTCATTTCTGGCTCTGACCTTTTGGCTTGATTACTCTTATGCCGCACCTGTCTGCCCTGTTTGTACTGTACCGTTATGTCCGGCTTTCTGGCCTTTTGCTACGTCATGACCACTCTTTATGTCTCACCCTTCGGCATCTCCCTGACCTCCTGGCTTGACTTTGACACGTCTGACTTCTCTCCAGCAACGTCACTACTCGGCGCCTGACTCCCCCGGCTACTCTCCCGGTGGTCACATGCCTCAGGTTCCGCACTGCTGCAGGTAAGCTCATCGGAGCACTCCTTACACACTCTCTGTCCTTCTGTAACACGTGCACAGACTCCTGCTGTAAGTCTGCAGCAAGGCTCTTGATAACTATTCAGTGTGTGCTGCATGTAGATGAATAAAATAGTGATGCTGATGATGGCATCATCAGCGCTAGTAATCTTAGTAGCCATTTTGAAACTTTGCAGAAGGGTTCAGAGGACCTTCATCTGTGTCAACTCCGCAAGCGTGATTTGCTCCACGTCCATACTGCATTGGCCCAGGTTATGCAAAAGGAGATACTGCACCAGGGCTCGTCGATGCTGCCACAGTTACACCAACATGTGCAGAGTGGAATTCCACCATGTTGGCACATTGAATATTAACCAGTTAACTGAAAGGTGGAAAGACCTCTGTAGCATTGCAAGTGGATGACCCACAGGGTGCAAATGGAGGTAGTGAGCACACTGGTCGTGCTTTCTGCAGCAACGCATCCAGGCTGGAATAGTGTCAGAGAAATTGCTGTACCACCAGGTTGAGGATATGAGCCATGCAAAGCACGTGTGTGAGATTGCCGCCACCAGGTTTGCATCACTATCGCACACGGCTTTCCTTTGCACCAGGTTCAGTGGAGACAGCCATTGCTTCAACTCTGCCTAGAGAGCTTTCCACAACTCTTGAGCTGTGTGACTGCGATATCCAAGGCATACTAATTTAAACACTGTCTGATTGCGGTGAGCCCTGGCTGTGTAGTATGGAGGTGGGTGGGGATTCTCTCTGAACTGTTGGAACACGTGTCTTATTAAGGGAGTGGTTGAGGAATTAGTTGGAGACACTAGAGGAGGTGGAGGAGGAAGAAGCAGTGGAGGAACTGTTAAATATAGAAGTTTGTCCGCAAGCCTTGGGGATTTCAAAACTTGTGGAGCAGCCCCTTCCCGACCTGACCCACGCAGCCACCAGAGTCACACAGTGCCCAATTAGTGAGATGTAAAGCCACTGGTCATGCTTCCTCGTCCATATGTCAGTGGTAAAATGCACTCTGTCAGACATAGATTTTTTCAAGGAACTGGTGATTTTGTCTGTGACATGCTGGTGTGGCACAGGCACAGCATTCTTACAGAAGTAATGGCAACTAGGCAACTGGTACTAAGGAACTGCAACAACAATCATCTTTCGGATACCGTGTGTATCCACCAGGTGGAAAGGTGGCATTTCCATGGCCAACAGATTGGATATGGTGAAGTTCAAGCTCTTGACTTTGGCATGTGTAGGAGGAAAAAATCTTTCACATGACCACAACTGCACAAACGAGGGCTGGGTGCTATGCTGAGAAAGGGTGGAGTAGGGTATACACAACAAACTGTTGGACTGTGAGACTGTGAGTGAGGTGCTGGCAGAGATGCTATGGTGGATTGAGAAATTTATGGTGTTCACAGTGTCTGACATTGGTCATAAATTGGCAGGCATGTTCCTTACTGTAACAGCTGATAGGCTTTAACTCATCCTGTCTGTAGCGGATAAAGAAGGGGAGGTTCTACGGCCGGAGATCTGTGTGAGAACACTCGTCACAGTGATGGAGGAGGAAGAAGAAGCATATGCGGTTGATGGGGTGGCCAGTGGTTGGCGATGCCTACTAGGCCACATTTTAGAGCGGTAAGATTCCCAGACTAAAGAGTGCTGACCGTGCATGTGCTGGTTCTTGCACGTAGTAGTCAAATTATTGGAATGTTTGCCTCTACTGAGTCGTTTTTTACAAAGTTGGCAGATAACGTGAGTTGGGTCATCCTTTGAGGTCTCAAAAAAGGGCCAGACTAGGCAACCCTTGTTGCCCCTGCGAACTGCAGACCCGCGGCCGCTGCTGGCCATAGCCAGAGTTGTGCTGAAGGGTGCACTGCCTCTCATCTTTGTATTACTCCATGTCTGTGCAGGAAGCCGCAACCTAACATCCTTATCTTCCGCCTCGGCCTACTCTGTTGAGCTACTCAGCTTGGGTGCCTCTGGATTTACACCAAATGGGATCCACAATCTCATCTTTATCCTCTCTGTTCTCCCACTCTTTGCCCTGAGTACCACCCTTCTCCTCTTCTTGCCCTGACAGCACAGTACAGTCCGCGTGCTCCTCAGGTATCTGAGTCTCATCAGGATCACTTCCACCCCCAGGAGTTACCGTTTGGTGACAAGGCTCGGACCCTACTTCGTCCGGCCTCTGATCTAACTGAAAAAAATTGGGGGCATTGGTCCAGATGCTTTCCTCTTCTTGAATCTGTGAATCTTTGTAGAATCTTTGTAGAAGACCTCTAATTCCCATGGAATAGAATGTGTGAACAGCTCTACAGACTCGCCCATCTGTGCAGCAGTCTGTTCCTTATACATAGATTCAATTGATATGTGGTGAGAGAGAGAAAAATATGAGAGGTGATAGCAGCAGTTCTATATCTCACTGGGATTGATCAGTGCTATGGTTTACCTTCTGTCCTGCTGCATTTAAATTACAATTCCGCATTTTTTTGTTTGTTTATTAATACACTAGAAAGAAGCAGCAAGGCAATACAATATTTTTTACGAAAAAGAAAATAAATGAAACCATTCCATACAGTGCACTTCTTGTCACAAGTAGAGATGAGCGACTTTGCTTTTTTCGGTCGAGTCGGGTTTCGGACCACCCGACTTCGCAAAAGTCGAGTCGAACGAGATCGGCCGACTAGCTCGTGGCAAGAGTCGGAGGTCGACAAAAAAACGAAACCCGACTACAATGCAAGTCAATGGGGAATAACAGCTGGCCACCCCGCCCACGTCCTCTTCCACCATATTTCCTCATGACTGGTAAAATGTACCCAAGATACCAGCAGATATATGGTACTGTATTAGTAGAGTTCAGCTGTATACAGTGTTGGGGTAATTTTAAATCTCCATGTATATTTCCGGACAAACACACAGATGCTCACTCAGTATGGATTTGACCAGAATACAAAAAGCAGAAAAAGGGTACTGTATCAGAAGCAAAAAGCTTTATACAGTGTAGGGGAAATTGTAAATCTCCGTATATATTTCAGGAGTAACACACAGACGCTCACTCAGTATGGATTTGACCAGAATACAAAAAGCAGAAAAAGGGTACTGTATCAGAAGCAAAAGCTGTATACAGTGTAGGGAAAATTGTAAATCTCCGTATATATTTCCGGAGTCACACACAGATAGTCAGCATGTATTTGTCCGTGAGACCAGCCGGTACACGGTAGTGTGTGAGGAGCGTACAGCTCTATATGGTGTGGGAAAAAATGAACGCTCAGTAACTGTGCAGAAAAAAAGAATAAAAGTATCAGTGCTGTGTAAAAAGCTGTCTGCACAGCAGTGTACACACAGCAATGCAGCTAGCAGGCAGCCTAATAACCAGCGCTGCTGCACACAAGAAAATCCTCCCCTGTCACTGCTCACTAACTGTACAGCACAATTGCTATCAGCACAAGCACATAAGAACTTCTCTTTCCAGCCCTAACTCTCTTCCTACTGATAAACAGAGTCAGCAACCTCTCCCTACTGTTAAGATCGGCAGAAGTAAAATGGCGGTCAGCGGTCAGGGTTTTTATAGACGCTATGACGCCCCCCAAAGCAAGCCAATCACTGCAATGTCCTTCTCTAAGATAGTGGTGGACACTGCACATGTTATCTCGTTGCCCACAGTGTACGTCCTTGCTCATTGGCTGGAAAAAGGCGCCTGAAAGCATTATGGGAAATTCGACTTCGTTTCGACAACCGCAAGGCCGACCTCACGCTATGGTCGTGTTTCGGCCAATGAAATCCGACTTTGGCGAAAGTCGGCGACTTTTGAATCTGACCGACCTGTTTTGCTCAACTCTAGTCACAAGTGATTGTACTGAGTTGTTTTACATTTCTAGTACTAGTAATAGTTGTTTTTTTTTAATACAAGAGAAAATTCCCCAAAATGCAAACATTTAGCTGCAACTGTCTACTTTGCAAAGTGTTTGATGTTGCAAGCTATTTTTTTGTTTGTTTTTATGTGTCTTACTAATCAAATTTTATATCCATACACGCCACACCAACGCCGTGCCACAGTGCATGTGCTGGATTTTTAGATATACACCTGCCTAAAATGTACAGTAAAAAAGTGGCAATGACAGGGTACTGTAAAAGAAGAAAAAATCATACCATGGCTAAGAGTGTGGAGAGCCGCTAACAGCCGCAGAAGCAGCACAACCACTGGTGCTAGCCATACGGGTACAGGACTACCAAACACAGGTCAAAATTGGTCTCCCTTGCCTTTGGCAAGTGTATATGTGAGGAACAAGAGAAGGGTATTATGGAATACATTGCATGTAACAGTCATAGCAAGATCATGTTACCTCTTGCAGTAACATCATCAGTTGGCATCAGTTTTCTGTAAAAAAGCATTTTGTTTGATCACAAATAACTAAGATGAATAATTTTTGGACTGTTTTTTACTAAAAAACATGAACAGTTTTTCACTACACTGTGTTATTAAACAAACTTTTGGTTACTTCAGAGATACCATCTGCTTCTATGTGATAGGCATCGGGATTCTCCCTCTGCACAGGGTAGATCCCAAGCCTTATCTCCCTCTGCAGTCTCCCATTCTTCTTCGACCGCAAAGGAGCCTGCACAGCAAAGACTTTTGTTCTCAGCGTCTTGATAAGACTTGTGCTGTGCGATTTGTTACTGCTTGTTCTCCAGCTACTGCCATAGTAACTAGCAATAGGCAGCGATGTGGAGAAGTTCCTGAGGCTACGTCTGGGAATCACCCTACTGAGCATGCTTTTGAGGTATCGACCTCTCATTGGTGGTTGGTCGTCAGCTACTCAGATCATGTGCCGGCTCCGGATTGGCCAGCAAGCACGGTCCTGTCTCACTGGACTTAGGTGCAGTCTATAAAAGGATTTTTGGGCGCCCGTCGGTGAGCTAAGATCACTTGTGTTGCTGTGTGTGTAGGTTGGACAGTTACCACCCTGTATGCACGTGTGCTGCTACTGGCACTATAAGTGTGGTTCTCATCAGGCAGTGTAGGGTGGGAACTCCTGCTTGAGCTTAGCACCTGCACCGGGCTACTGCGTCGCATGTGCGTGTTTCACAAACCGTGTGACAGGGCAGGCTCAATCATCAGCATTATGTGGGGTGAGTTATTGGGACCCCAACTAGCAGTCATTACTTGCGGTACTCCTGTGACATCTAACAGGGTACAAGTTGGAGTACTCTCAGTCTGTGTACTGCTCTGTGGAGTAAAAGAGTCAGGTACTTAGCACTCTGTTCACACTGAGTGATGTTTAACTCGGTGTGTTTATGGTGCTTGCTCACAGCTATGCTCCGCCATTGTTTTCAAGCTGCGGTTCCTGCATCAACGCACTGTGGACCTCGGGTTGCGATTGCACCTTCTTATAATTTATATTTGGTCCGACCTGCAAACCCTAACACTATGATGTACCCACTTTGACATTGCTAGGATGTTTTTGTGTTAACAAGCTTGAAAGGGGTTGCGTAAAGTCCTAGAATACATCAGAGGGTTACACACGTTTTCAGAGCAAATGTTGTCTTTGCAATATTGTATTTCATGAATTCACTTTGAATTGAAATTTTTGAAAAATTTTACGAACCTGAAAAATTCAAATTTAACCCCTCTCTGCCATCAGACGTACTATTCCGTCCATGTGACCCTGGACCTAATCCCCATGGACGGAATAGTACGTCATGGGCGATCAGCTGCGCTCCTGGGGGGAGCGTAGCTGATCGCCGCCGGGTGTCAGCTGTATATCACAGCTGACACCCAGCACTATGTGTCAGGAGCGGTCATGGACCGCTCCCGGCACATTAACCCCTGGCACACCGCGATCAAACATGATCGCGCTGTACCCGGGGCACAGGGGAGGATCGCGCAGGCAGGGGGCTCCCTGCGCGCTCCCCTGAGACCCTCAGAGCAGCGCGATGTGTCGCGCTGTTCCGAGGGTCCGTCCTCCCTCAGGTCCCCGGATCCAAGATGGCGCCGGGGTCCTGCAGGGAGGCGGCTTCCTCAGTGCCTGCTGAGAGCAGGCGCAGAGGAAACCTGCAGCGATGCCAGAGCGATCGCTGGTCTGACAGAGTGCTGTGCACACTGTCACACCAGCGATCTGATAAAATACTGTGATGTCCCACCCTGGGACAAAGTAAAAAAAGTAAAAAAAATAAAAATAAAAAGTGGTAAAAAAAAATCATAAAAAGAAAAAATAAATATTCCCCAATAAATTCATTTCTTCCTGTAAATAAAAAAAACAAAACAATAAAAGTACACATATTTGGTATTGTCGCGTCCGTAACGACCCCCCTTATAAAACTGTCCCACTAGTTAACCCCTTTAGTGAACCCCTTAAAAAAAATAAAAAAAAAACTAAGCAAAAAATCAATGCTTTATCATCATACCGCCGAACAAAAAGTGGAATAACACGCGATCAAAAAGACAGATATAAATAAACATGGTACCGCTGAAAACGTCATCTTGTCCCGCAAAAAACGAGCCGTCATACAGCATCATCAGCGAAAAAATAAAAAAGTTATAGCTCGCAGAATAAAGCGATGCAAAAATAATGATTTTTATATAAAATTGTTTTTATTCTATAAAAGCGCCAAAACATAAAAAAATGATATAAATGAGGTATCAACGTAATCGTACTGACCCGAAGAATAAAACTGCTTTATCAATTTTACCACACGCGGAGCGATATAAACGCCTCCCCCAAAAGAAATTCATGAATTGCTGATTTTTGTTCATTCTAACCTCCCAAAAATCGAAATAAAAAGCGATCAAAAAATGTCACATGCTCAAAAATGGTACCAATAAAAACGTCACCTCGTCCCGCAAAAAATAAGACCTCACATGACTCTGTGGGCCAAAATATGCAAAAATTATAGCTCTCAAAATGTGGTGATGCAAAAAACTACTTTTTGCAATAAAAAGCGTCTTTTAGCGTGACAGCTACCAATCACAAAAACCCGCTATAAATAGTAAATCAAACCCCCCTTTATCACCCCCTTAGTTAGGGAAAAATAATAAAATTAAAAAATGTATTTATTTCCATTTTCCCATTAGGGTTAAGGTTGCGGCTAAAGTTAGGGTTAGGATTGGTGCTAAACTTAGTATTATGGTTATGGTTGGGACTAGGGTTAGGGGTGTGTTGGGGTTAGGGTTGGAAATAGAATGGGGGGGTTTCTGCTGTTTAGGCACATCAGGGGCTCTCCAAATGTGACATGGCGTCTGATCTCAATTCCAGCCAATTCTGCGTTGAAAAAGTCAAACGGTGCTCCTTCACTTCTGAGCTCTGCCATGCGCCCAAACAGTAGTTTACCCCCGCATATGGGGTATCAGCGTACTCTGGACCACAAGAGTTATTGTGCAATTTGTCCTATTTCTTCTGTTACCCTTGGGAAAATAAAAAACTGGGGGCGACAAAATCATTTTTGTAAAAAAAAAAATGATTTTTTTTGTTTTTACGGCTGTATGTTATAAATTTTCTGTGAAGCACTTGGGGCTTCATAGCGCTCACCACGCATCTAGATAAGTTCCTTGTGGGGTCTATTTTCCAAAATGGGGTCACTTGTGGGGGGTTTCCACTGTTTAGGCGCATCAGGGGCTCTCCAAATGCGACATGACGCCCCCAGACCATTCCATCAAAGTCTGCAATCCAAAACGTCACTACTTCCCTTCCAAGCCCAGACGTGCACCCATACAGTCGTTTTCTCACACATGTTGGGTATCAGCGTACTCAGGACAAATTGGACAACAAATTTTGGGGTCCAATTTCTCCTGTTACCCTTGTGAAAATAAAATATTGGGGGCGAAAAAATCATTTTTGTAAAAAAAAAAAGGATTTTTTATTTTTACGGCTGTACGTTATAAACTTCTGGGAAGCACTTCGGGGTTCAAAGTGCTCACCACACATCTAGATAAGTTCCTTGTGGGGTCTATTTTCCAAAATGGGGTCATTGTGGGGGATTTTCACTGTTTAGGCACATCAGGGGCTCTCCAAATGCGACATGACGCCCCCAGACCATTCCATCAAAGTCTGCAATCCAAAACGTCACTACTTCCCTTCCGAGTGCCCCGTACAGTGCGCCCAATACAGTATAGTTTTCAATTCTCCGTCCTAAAATAAATTGGGGTATAAAGCGACGTTAACTCTAGGACTCAAAGTTTGGACAACAATCACTTTTGGGTCGCTCAAATATTCCCTCACTGTTAACCCTTGTGAAAATTAAAATATTGGGGCGAAGAAAAAAATCATTTTTTGTACAAAAAAACAAAAAAGATTTTTTAATTTTTAATGGCTGTACGTTATAAACTTCTGTGAAGCACTTTGGGGTTCAAAGTGCTCACAACACATCTAGATAAGTTCTTGAGGGGTCTAGTTTCCAAAATCGTGTCATTTGTGGGGGTTTTCCACTGTTTAGGCAGATCAGGAGCTCTCCAAACACGACATGGCATCCAGCCAATTCTGCGTTGAAAAAGTCAAACGGCGCTCCTTCCCTTCCAAACTCTGCCATGCACCCAAACAGTGGTTTACCCCCACATATGGGGTATCAGCGTACTCAGGACAAATTGCACAATAACTTTTGGAGTCTTGTTACCCTTGGGAAAATAAAAATTGGGGTGAAAAGATCAATTTTGTGGAAAAAATATGATTTTTTAATTTTACGGCTCTACGTTATAAACTTGTGTGAAGCACTTGGGGGTTCAAATTGCTCACCAAAGATCTAGATAAGTTCCTTAGGGGGTCTAGTTTCCCAAATGGGGTCACTTGTGGGGGGTTTCCACTGTTTAGGCACATCAGGGACTCTCCAAATGCAACATGGCATCCAATCTCAATTCCAGCCAATTTTGGTTGGAAACAGTTAAATGGTGATCCTTCCATTCCGAGCTCTGCCATGCGCCCAAACAGTGGTTCCCCCCCACATATGGGGTATCAGCGTACTCAGGACAAATTGGACAACAGCTTTTGAGGTCCAATTTCTCCTGTTACCTATGGGAAAATAAAAAATTAGTGACTAAGAGATAATTTTTGTGGGAAAAGAATAGGATTTTTTATTTTCATGCAGGGGCATTATAAACTTGTGTGAAGCACTTGGGGGTTCAAAGTGCTCATCAAAGATCTAGATAAGTTCCTTAGGGGGTCTAGCTTCCAAAATGGGGTCACTTGTGGGGGGTTTCCACTGTTTAGGCTCATCTGGGGCAGTACAAACGGAACATGACCCCATCAATGTTTGCATTCCAAAACGTTACTGCTTCCTTTCCAAGCCCTGCCGTGCGCCCAAACAGTTCCCCCCCCACATATGGGGTATCAGCGTACTCAGGACAAATTGTACAACAACTTTTGGGGTCCAATTTCCTTGGGAAAAATCAAAAATTTGGGACTAAAAAATCATTTTTGTGGAAAATTGTTTTTTTTTTTTTTTCACACCCAGCCATTATAAACTTTTGTGAAACACTTTGGGGTTCAATGTGCTCACAACAGATCTAGATAAGTTCCTTAGGGGGTCTAGTTTCCAAAATGGTGTCACTTGTGGGGGTTTCCACTGTTTAGGCGCATCAGGGGCTCTCAAACACGACATGGCGTCCAATCTCAACTCCAGCCAATTTTAGTTTGAAAAAGTCAAACGGCGCTCCTTCCCTTACGAGCTCTGCCGTGTGCCCAAACAGTGGTTTTCCCCCACATATAGGGTATTGGCATACGCAGGAGAAATTTCACAACAACTTTATCTGCCCATTTTCTCCTTTTACCCTTGTCAAAATAAAAAAAAGTTTGTAAAAGATCATTTTTGTGGCTAAAAAGTTAAATATTAATTTTTTCCTTCCACGTTGCTTCAGCTCCTGTGAAGCACCTGAAGGGTTATTAAATTTCTTGAATGTGGTTTTGAGTACCTTGAGGGTGCAGTTTTTAGAATGGTGTCACTTTTTGGTATTTTCTGCTATATAGACCTGTCAAAGTGACTTCAAATGTGAGGTGGTCCCTAAAAAAATGGCTTTGTAAATTTTGTTGTAAAAATGAGAAATCACTGGTCAACTTTTAATCCCTTATAATTTCCTAACAAAAAAATTGTGGGAAATGTTATTTCTTAACTATTTTGTGTGACATATTTCTCTGTTTTAAGGGAGAAAAAAATTAAAAGTTTGAAAATTGCAAAATTTTCAAAATTTTCGCCATATTTGTGTTTTTTCAAAAATAAACGCAAGTTATATCGAAGAAATTATACTTCTAACGTGAAGTACAATATGTCACGAGAAAACATTCTCAGAATCGCGAAGATCCGTTGAAGCGTTCCAGATTATAACCTCATAAAGAGACAGTGGTCAGAATTGTAAAAATTGGCCCGGTCATTAACGTGCAAACCACCCTTGGGGGTGAAGGGGTTAAAAAATATTTTTTCATCTCTATGGTCCATCATTTGTCACACAGTTTTTGGAAACTCTCAAAGAAAGTATGGGAGGCTCTAAGAAGTAGCAGAGACTTCAAATATCCAGTACACCACCTAAACCTCCAAGAAGCAAGAAGCAATTAATCCAGAAAGTTTCTGTGCCTGATGCCATGATGGTCAGTCATCTAATCATGCACTCAAGGAGTGAAATAGAGCATGACATAACATGGTTTCTTAAAAAGACTTGTGGCTATTTGCAAGAAAAAGTCACTTCCCTGCAACAAACATTTTCACCCAACTAAAGTTATCTTGTCTCTGCACAAAGTAGAGTAACATTACCCTGTAGCTGTTCTCCAATAGGATATTTTTTAAGATTTTTTAACTAATGCAGACTAGTGTTGAGCATTCCGATACCGCAAGTATCGGGTATCGGCCGATATTCGCGTTATCGGAATTCCGATACTTAATTCCGATACTTTTTCAATATCGTATACCGGAATCGGAAGTTCCCATAATTCTTTGAGAGGCAATGTGATGTTAGTCAGCCAATGATGAATCTTATGAAGTGTGGGCACATCCTGTAATGCTGCGGTCATCTTAACTAATGGCATGGCTGTGATTGGCTGCTGAAATGATGTCAGAATGCACTATAAAAGGCGCCGCAGCCATTTTAGCGTCACTGTGCTGTGAACTCAGTAAGGGACAGAACGCTGCTGTGCTGACTCTGAGGGACAGTTAGATATTGCGATTTTGTGTACTACTGTGCTTGAGGCAGGCTAGTTTACCAACCGCTGTGTAAAGCTTCATTTTGCCAGTGTTGTTTTAACAGCTCTGTGCAAGGTGTGTGTGTGACAGTGCAGGTGACGCTGCAGTTTGCTCTGCATCCACCGCTGTTTGTAGGCATCTGCACGTGTCACTCACTGACTCTTTTTTTTTTATTTTTATTTAGTGGAATTGGTGCAGCTCCATTATATTAGAAAAAAATCAAATCTATTAGTGTGACGTGCTTCCATCCGTATACAATACATTGGTTGCAAACACTATAGAAGTACACAAAGGAGCTTTTCACAGATAGTGAATAGTTGTGTTTCAGTGTTCACTGCAGTCTGTGAGGTTTTGATTTTTTGAGTGCAGATCACGCTCCAGTTAGTTCTTCAACCACTGCTGGTTGTAGTCTGCTGAGCGTGTGTCACTGCCTCATCCTTCACATTTTTCTCTAATTGGTGCTGCTCCATTTTAGTGGAAAAAATCTAATCTATTAGTGTGACGCGCTTCCATCCGTATACAATACATTGGTTGCAAACACTATAGAAGTACACAAAGGGGCCTTTAACAGCTACAGAACAGTTGTGTTTCAGTGTTCACTGTAGTCTGTGAGCTTTTCATTTTGTGAGTGCAGATTACGCTCCAGTTTGTACTTCAACCACTGCCGGTTGTAGTCTGCTGAGCGTGTGTCACTGCCTCATCCTTCACATTTTTCTATAATTGGTGCTGCTCCATTTTAGTGGAAAAAAATCTAATCTATTAGTGTGACGCGCTTCCATCCGTATACAATACATTGGTTGCAAACACTATAGAAGTACACAAAGGGGCCTTTAACAGCTACAGAACAGTTGTGTTTCAGTGTTCACTGTAGTCTGTGAGCTTTTCATTTTGTGAGTGCAGATTACGCTCCAGTTTGTACTTCAACCACTGCCGGTTGTAGTCTGCTGAGCGTGTGTCACTGCCTCATCCTTCACATTTTTCTCTAATTGGTGCTGCTCCATTTTAGTGGAAAAAAATCTAATCTATTAGTGTGACGCGCTTCCATCCGTATACAATACATTGGTTGCAAACACTATAGAAGTACACAAAGGAGCTTTTCACAGATAGTGAATAGTTGTGTTTCAGTGTTCACTGCAGTCTGTGAGGTTTTGATTTTTTGAGTGCAGATCACGCTCCAGTTAGTTCTTCAACCACTGCTGGTTGTAGTCTGCTGAGCGTGTGTCACTGCCTCATCCTTCACATTTTTCTCTAATTGGTGCTGCTCCATTTTAGTGGAAAAAAATCTAATCTATTAGTGTGACGCGCTTCCATCCGTATACAATACATTGGTTGCAAACACTATAGAAGTACACAAAGGGGCCTTTAACAGCTACAGAACAGTTGTGTTTCAGTGTTCACTGTAGTCTGTGAGCTTTTCATTTTGTGAGTGCAGATTACGCTCCAGTTTGTACTTCAACCACTGCCGGTTGTAGTCTGCTGAGCGTGTGTCACTGCCTCATCCTTCACATTTTTCTATAATTGGTGCTGCTCCATTTTAGTGGAAAAAAATCTAATCTATTAGTGTGACGCGCTTCCATCCGTATACAATACATTGGTTGCAAACACTATAGAAGTACACAAAGGGGCCTTTAACAGCTACAGAACAGTTGTGTTTCAGTGTTCACTGTAGTCTGTGAGCTTTTCATTTTGTGAGTGCAGATTACGCTCCAGTTTGTACTTCAACCACTGCCGGTTGTAGTCTGCTGAGCGTGTGTCACTGCCTCATCCTTCACATTTTTCTCTAATTGGTGCTGCTCCATTTTAGTGGAAAAAAATCTAATCTATTAGTGTGACGCGCTTCCATCCGTATACAATACATTGGTTGCAAACACTATAGAAGTACACAAAGGGGCCTTTCACAGATACTGAACAGTTGTCTGCAGGGTTCACTGTAGTCTGTGAGGAATAACCACACTTAGGCCTTAACTTTTCTGACTTTCTTTATCAATCTACCAAGATGAAGAAGTCAGTGAGTAAGGCACGTGGTCGTGGTCGAGGCCGTGGATTTGCAGCAGGGAGAGGACGTGGGGATTCTGTGGCTGCTGCCGCACCCAGTGACACAGCATCCACCAGTTTTCCCCGTGAGCGTTCCTTTATGCGCACTTTTGTAGGAGCTCAGCGTACCCCCCTGCTGCGTGAAGAACAAATTGAAGCCGTTGTTGGTTGGATGGCAGCCAATGCATCGACTTCAATAGCTTCCACCTCCTCTCAGGACCACAGCACTGTTGAACAACCATCAGTCTCTTCACCGCCTGCCAAATTGCCCAGGCAGTCAGAGAGCTCTGTACAGGAGCCAGCTGAGTCTCTGCTTCTGTTCTCAGAATCTGTTGGCTTGGAAACAGGGGCCCAGCCAAGCAGCATTCTGGAATGTGAAGAAGAGGCAGTATGCAGTGATGCGCAACAGCTGTGTCTCTCTGAATCTGAAGAGGCGGGTGAGCCAGTGCCGATGGTCAGCACACCGCAGAACGCATCTGATGATGATGAGACTCAGTTGCCAGTTTCTGTTGAGCATGGTGCTGGCCAGACCACCCAACAACAGCAGGTGTTGGAAGAGGGTAGTGGTGGAGATGATGAGGTCCAAGACCCAACATGGCGTGAGGAACAGGAAGGTGGTGGGAGCAGCTCTGAGGAAGAGATTGCACCAACGGTCCAAACAGTAGGGAGAGGTAGGCTGCAGACTCGCTTGCCTGTAGCCTCCAGTTTGGCACCCGTTCGGAGCAGTTCTCTTACAATAGCCAAACCGGGCGCTCCCAGGACTTGCTCTGCGTGGTCCTTTTTTGATACAGTTGCAGATGATATTTGCTATGTAAAATGCAAGCTGTGTAATCAAAAAATTAAAAGAGGTAAAAGTGTCAGTAACCTTAATACAACAAATATGTGGAAACATGTGCGGTCAAAGCACTTTGTTGAGTTACAAAGACACACTGGAGATGTAGGCCAACCTACAGCAGCACCTACATCTTCAGCTCCTGTTGGAGCCGAAGCCTCCAGTTCACACACAGCTGGTTCGGCTTCCTCAAAGGATCGCCATGGAAGAACCTCTGTCACTGTTGTCCAGAGACACAGTGTTATTCCACCCACAGCTGCAAGTTCCCTGTCATCCTCACACACCCAGGCCACAAAACAGCCATCGGTAGCACAGGCATGGAATAAAAGACGGCCATACTCGGCAAACCATCCACGAGCACAGGCTCTGAATGCTGGCATTGCAAAACTCCTGTCCCTTGAAATGCTGTCATTCAGGCTGGTGGAGACTGACAGTTTCCGTGAATTAATGGCATTGGCAGTCCCACAATACAATGTGCCCAGCCGATTTTATTTCAGCAGGCAAGCCGTCCCTGGTCTGCAAAAGCATGTTGAGGCAAAAATTAAACATGCGCTACTAAACGCCGTCAGTAGCAAGGTCCACCTGACCACCGATGCGTGGACCAGTACCCATGGCCAGGGACGATACCTTTCACTCACTGCCCATTGGGTGAATGTTGTGGAGCCGGGTACAGATCTTGCGAGTGGCGCTGTACGTGTTCTGCCAACTCCAAGGATTGCCGGAATCAAGTCTGTCCACATTGACTCCTCCTCCTACTCCAGTTCCTCAGAATCATCGCTGCAGGAGCCGTCACGGTCTACCTCCACATGGACCCGTGGACGCTTACCTGATGCGACCGATATGAGCACAGCCGTGGCCAAACGGCAACAGGCCGTTCTGAAATTAATTCCCATGGGGAATCGAAGCCACACAGCGCAGGAGGTCTGGAATGCCATCAAGCAGGAGAGCGACGTGTGGTTTTTGCCAGCGAATCTCCAGCCAGGCTTGGTAGTGTGTGACAATGGCCGAAATCTGGTGGCAGCTCTGGGCCTTGGCAACCTCACTCACATACCATGTCTGGCACATGTGCTCAACTTGGTCGTGCAGAGTTTTTTGAGGGACTATCCGGATCTTGATGCACTGCTGCACAAGGTCCGCCTAGAGTGCGCTCACTTGCGACGTTCCAGCATGGCCAGATCGCGCATTGCAGCTCTGCAACGCAGATTGCGCCTTCCTGAACATCGCATCATATGTGACGTATCCACCAGGTGGAATTCAATGTTACATATGTTGGAGCGGTTGTGTGAGCAGCAGCCAGCAGTTATGGAGTATCAGCTGCATCAGGCGCAATCAACACGCAATTTGCGCCGTCCACACTTCACCATTAATGAGTGGGCCACTATGAAGGACATGTGCCACGTTTTGCGTGCGTTTGATGAGTCAACGCGGATGGCGAGTGCAGATGATGCACTAGTCAGCCTGACTGTCCCCCTTATCTGCCTGCTTCAAAAAACACTGCAAGCAATAAGGGATGAGGTTTTGGAAGAGGTGGAGGATGAGGAGTCACAAATTCCATCACCTTCTGGAAAGTCAGCGCAACGTGGTTCCTCACAAAGCGCTGGGCAGGGCTCACTTTGTGAGGAGGATGAGGAGGAGGAGTCAATGGAGGAGGAAGACATCGCTCCAGAGGGAGGTACACAACGCTCTAGTCAGTATGTAGAGCGAGGGTGGGGTGATGCAGAGCAGGCAGAGATAACGCCTCTTGCAGAGGACAGCGTTTCTTTGCCAGTTGGGAGTCTGCAGCACATGGTTGATTTCATGCTGCAGTGCCTAAGAAACGACCGCCGCATCGCCCACATTCTCACGACGTCTGATTATTGGGTGTACACCCTCCTAGACCCTCGCTACCGGGACAACGTCAAAAGCCTCATCACACCGTTGAACCGGGAGCGTAAAATGCGGGAGTACCAAGACACACTGGTGCAATCCCTAATGTTCTACCTTACTGCCGAGAGCACTGCTGCTGCTACTGCTTTACAAAGCAGCTCTGTGCGTCGAGGCAGTGTAGAGAGCTCTGCAACAAGAGGGAGCACACGCAGTGCCTCTGCACAGGGAAAGACCAGTATGTTAAAAATGTGGCAAAGTTTTGTGGCAGCGCCACAAATGTCTACACCATCCGAGAGGGCTCCAGTCAGCGGGAGGCAACGTATCCGTCAGATGGTGACAGACTACTTGGCTTTGCCTCTCAGTGTACTCCCAGATGGCTCTTCCCCATTCAAGTTTTGGGTCTCTAAGCTGGATACATGGCCAGAGCTTAGCCAGTATGCATTGGAGGTGCTGGCTTGCCCTGCTGCCAGTGTATTATCGGAGCGCGTCTTTAGTGCTGCAGGTGGTGTACTAACAGACCGTCGCATGCGACTATCCTCCGATAATGTAGACCGGCTTACTTTTCTGAAAATGAACAAGGCATGGATCTCGGCAGAATTTGTCTGTCCGTTTTCAGATTAAATAACTGGTTCGCAACGTTATCCATGTCTCCTGTTATGTTCATCTTTCTACCACCTGAACTCTACTCCCTGGGCTCCAACACTGCCAGTTGCTGCTCAGAAGTGTCGTGTCCACAGAACAAAACACAAGCTCTACTGTTAGTGGGGTTCAGTAACGCCAGCTGTTCCCCTGCTGTGTCAACGGCAAGAAGTGTCCTGTTCCCGACACATGGACAGAAAAACACATGACCAACATGCTCCAAATAGGGAAGAGCCGTCACCCTGCTTGTTATGCTGAAAACATGAAATTGTGAAGTTTTGCAGGCCTAGAATGATAAATTTTTATGACAAATATGGACAAATAATAATTTGTCATCACAGCGCATATCTGCACATGTCTATTAGAAATGGTAACAAAAAATAAAACATAGTCTACTCTTCACATTTTGAAATTAATGCATAAAAGTACATTTCAGACTTATGAATTAATGCTTTTTAAGGAACTTTATCTGTACCTGTAAGATAATGCACTCAATGGATGTACGAATCATTAAATCCTCATCATCATCATCACGAGTTTTATTTATGACAGACATTATAAAATACACATACTGATGCCAACTGTAACTTCAAACACCATATATGAAATGGCCAGCATGTAAACATGGTAATAATGTCCAATAATAAATTATTACATCTAGAAAGTGCATCATGCATACTGACAATAGGTAGTTATACCTGCAAGTGCTGTTGAAACAACCACAAGAGATATAAATTAATACTGGTATATAGGTATCACAGTGCATAGTTACTCATGGACAATGTTGATGTAATACTGTATCTCAATTAAGTCAGCGTCAACCATTAGGCTTGTTAGTCTTGTACATTGTTAAAGAGGGAACGTAATTTTTGGTTTGTCATAGGTGGAGTATTACACATTAAATTATTACTGCTGTATTTTTTTTGCGTCCCTAGTGCGCAATAACGCAGCCTAACCTCACATTTGATAGTCAGCTAATTGCCACACGCTACCCTACCCTACGCGTGACAGTAGGAAGGTAGTGTTGACGGATAAAGCTTTGCGCAACCAGACATTCTTTTACCCTCTTCAACACTCTACAAGCAAAAAATGCATGATTTCAGCCGCAGACTTTATTGACGTACAGTATAACATCGGCATTACCCATCAGAGGCTGTCCACTGTCTGATACAGACATAGAATATACCTTTGCTATCCGTAGCCTTTGTTTCACCTACACTTGCAGGCACACACTTAAATTGTGACAAACAATGCCTAATGTTTTTTTAAATGGTTATTTTTTATTGTACATTATTGTGTCATCAATCACATTGATGAGTCCATGCTGGACATGTCATACATGCTATAGAAAGTTACGATTTTATGAACTTAAATAATTGAAATGTCTGTGACTGTCACATAAAATTTGCGATGATGATGATGAGTGACTATTACAAAATCCATTGTCTTCACTATGTTATGGTTTAACATAGCGTTCCTTAAGCATTATTCATAAAAAAAAAAATTGACTTTTATTCTTAAATTTACAACACTATATTTTGTTACCAATTTTTTGGGTGTTGTGTTGTTCCATTTATTTTTGGCATGTGCATATATGCGTTTATATTTGTATTTTCTTTATTTTTCCTTCTTGAAATTAGAAAACATGTGTATCTTTGTACCGTGTTAGCCAGTAGATAGAAAAATATTTAGACTTCAGAGTCAGCAGTGGTTGATACCTTTTAATGGATAACTGAAAAGATGGAAACAAATTGCAAGCTTTCAAGGCTACTCACGTCTCTTCATCAGGGAAAGACTAACTAAAAAAATTAAGCATCACATATTTCTATACACAACAGGACACAGGAATAGTGCAATAGGTAAGACAAGTAAGTGACGTGTATCAGAACTGTCATTATCTCACAGGGATGAACATAAATATTGGAACAGTTCCTACATAAGGATAGAAAGTTTGATTGCCCTCTCATTGGCATATTTTTTGGGTTTTCATGACCCTGCAAGGGCATAGACGCAGATTCCTTAATTGATATAGAATGACATAAATCCATGTGATCTATTCATTCCATCACTAACAGTGTCAAAGGTCATGATGAGCTTATATTCTGAAACCTTTGTACGTTTCTCATATTTGAAGTTATATTTTAATACCAGTAATTCCATATCCATGATGCTATGACCGGGCATACAAAAGTCTTTTGCCACAGGTAAATTCATTAATTTATCTGTGATTGTGTGGCGCTGATAATTCATCCTTGTTCTCCTTTTTGTTGCCGGTCTCCCCTCACTTGTCCCTCCCTCACTTGTCTTAGCTATTCCTGTGTCCTGTTGTGTGTAGAAATATGTGATTCTTCATTTTTGGCTTTACTCTTAGCCTGATGAAGACACCTGAGTAGTCTCGAAAGCTTTGAATTTGTTACCATATTTTCAGTTAGCCATTAAACGTTATCAACCACAGAGGACTGTCAAGTATAAATATTTTTCTATTCTTGTAATTGAAATTTATCATTTTATTGTTGTAGTAAAACTTCATTTATTCTTGTTTGAAGTACATACATTTGCAATGGCCACGTAACAAGGCAATAACTCAATATTTTATGCCTACACCTCCTTGACCCTGGGCTTCAACAGCGCCAGTTGCTGCTCAGAAGTGTTAGATGCACAGATGAAAACAATCGCTGATGTGTTTGTGGGGTTCAGTAACGCCTGCTGTTCCCCTGCTGTGTGTCTGGCAAAAATTACTGCTGCTAACTACAACTTCAACTTCAAACGTCTCATACTAGGCCTCTGCCTACACCCTCCTTGACCCTGGGCTTCAACAGCGCCAGTTGCTGCTCAGAAGTGTTAGATGCACAGATGAAAACAATCGCTGATGTGTGTTTGTGGGGTTCAGTAACGCCTGCTGTTCCCCTGCTGTGTGTCTGGCAAAAATTACTGCTGCTAACTACAACTTCAACTTCAAACGTCTCATACTAGGCCTCTGCCTACACCCTCCTTGACCCTGGGCTTCAACAGCGCCAGTTGCTGCTCAGAAGTGTTAGATGCACAGATGAAAACAATCGCTGATGTGTTTGTGGGGTTCAGTAACGCCTGCTGTTCCCCTGCTGTGTGTCTGGCAAAAATTACTGCTGCTAACTACAACTTCAACTTCAAACGTCTCATACTAGGCCTCTGCCTACACCCTCCTTGACCCTGGGCTTCAACAGCGCCAGTTGCTGCTCAGAAGTGTTAGATGCACAGATGAAAACAATCGCTGATGTGTTTGTGGGGTTCAGTAACGCCTGCTGTTCCCCTGCTGTGTGTCCGGCAAAAATTACTGCTAGCTACCTAATCATGGTGAAAAAAAAAAATTACATCTCAAAGTGTCTAGTGCTACACATAGATATGAGGCTACACCATGATTTCTAAGCTGTAAACATTTGAAACGTCAACTTTCAAACCATAAAATGATTTGTCTTTGTCACAAATCTGTAACAAAATAATTGTGACATATTATTACAGATATGCACATGTCGAAAACAAATGCAAACACAAAAGCCTACTTATGTTATAGGATACTGATGGTCAACCTTGTCACTCCATAGCTTAGACAAATCCAACTCACATCATGATGACTCAAATACTGCAATGTTGGAAGTGCATAATGTGGGTTGAACTTTGACAACTGCTGCAGTGCGAAGGTTATACTTCAGTGTTCTTGCCTTTGAAATAAAAGCATACAAGTAAATATAATATCCAATGTTGATTAAGGGACGTGATGTACACCTGTAATATTGTGCAAACAATGCATGTAGGAATAGTCCTCTTCAACATTACTTATATTTGTGTCATTTTAAAAAATACATATTTGATTAGAAAGTTAACAGCCCATATCATAAAGGTCCTTCATGTAAACATGATAATCGCTAACAAAAATCATGCATTACCTTGGTAAAGTCAATAGTGCATAGTCACAATAGCAAAATATATACCTGTAAGTGGTGCTGAAAGAACAACTGATAGAATAGGTGAATGATATCTATTTATCAGACTGAATAGCGACACCTGTACAATGTCGATATAATACTGTACCTTAACAAAACAGCTGTGTCACACCTCACACGCATTTTTCTTGTAGCTTGTTATGTAATAGGGCACATGCGTGTATGTTTCATCATAGGTGCATGTTTACTGAGTAAAGCAGTCATGACAACGCCTTTGTGTTGTCGGTATGCTTGCGATGATGAACGATGCGCACCGTGAATGTTAGTCTGCGTCATAAGACGCACAGACGCTCCAATACCCAACGCGTCACAGCAGGAAGCCAGTCTGTGCGTCCAAACAAAGGCGCAAGCATACATGCACGTACCCTTTTATAAAGCTATATAAAAAAAAGGATGTAGTAGTAACGCACACTTTATTGAGGTACAGTATTACATCGCCATTCACCATCTGTGGCTATGCAGTCTCATCTATATATACCTTATCTATCCGTTGTCATGCTTGCAAGTCCACAGTCAGGCATAAATAGCTGTTTTCACTATGCACTTTTTAAAGGTTTTTTTTGTTAATATAAATGATTGGCACATATTATCAGTATTACATGATGGAAATTTTAGATATTTTTAAAAACTTTTTAGTGATATTATTCAGCAAATGAAAATGGTGTACATACTGTTACTTATCCATCATTAATGGATTCTGATATGTACTTGTATGCTTTTATTTAAAACCGTATAGCAGATTATTTAACCGATTTTTATTGTGGTTTGCATTGCTTTTCAACATGTTAATGTATGCGTTTATGTTTGTCAATTATTAATTTACATATATTTTTTAAAGTAAAATCATCATCTTATGGTACTAAAGGTTATATTTCTCTTGTTTGGAGTATAGACATTTTTAATTTACACGTAACAAGGAAAATACTTGATCTAGTATTTAAACATCCTCCTTGACCCTGGGCTCCAACACCGCCAGTTGTTGCTCGGAAGTGCTGTTAGCACAGTCTACACTTGCTCCCGTGTTACTGGGGTTCAGTAATGTCAGCTGTTCCCCTGCTGTGTGAACGGCAAAAAGTCCTGCTGCCTCCACCCTGTTCTCTTCTCATCCCTGGGTTACAACACCGCCAGTTGTTTCTCGGAAGTGCTGTTAGCACAGTCTACACTTGCTCCTGTGTTACTGGGGTTCAGTAATGTCAGCTGTTCCCCTGCTGTGTGAACGGCAAAAAGTCCTGCTGCCTCCACCATGTTCTCTTTCATCCCTGGGTTACAACACCGCCAGTGTTTCTCGGAAGTGCTGTTAGCACAGTCTACACTTGCTCCTGTGTTACTGGGTTCAGTAATGTCAGCTGTTCCCCTGCTGTGTGAACGGCAAAAAGTCCTGCTGCCTCCACCATGTTCTCTTCTCATCCCGGGTTACAACACCGCCAGTTGTTTCTCGGAAGTGCTGTTAGCACAGTCTACACTTGCTCCTGTGTTACTGGGGTTCAGTAATGTCAGCTGTTCCCCTGCTGTGTGAACGGCAAAAAGTCCTGCTGCCTCCACCATGTTCTCTTCTCATCCCTGGGTTACAACACCGCCAGTTGTTTCTCGGAAGTGCTGTTAGCACAGTCTACACTTGCTCCTGTGTTACTGGGGTTCAGTAATGTCAGCTGTTCCCTGCTGTGTGAACGGCAAAAAGTCCTGCTGCCTCCACCATGTTCTCTTCTCATCCCTGGGTTACAACACCGCCAGTTGTTTCTCGAAGTGCTGTTAGCACAGTCTACACTTGCTCCTGTGTTACTGGGTTCAGTAATGTCAGCTGTTCCCCTGCTGTGTGAACGGCAAAAAGTCCTGCTGCCTCCACCATGTTCTCTTCTCATCCCTGGGTTACAACACCGCCAGTTGTTCTCGGAAGTGCTGTTAGCACAGTTACACTTGCTCCTGTGTTACTGGGTTCAGTAATGTCAGCTGTTCCCCTGCTGTGTGAACGGCAAAAAGTCCTGCTGCCTCCACCATGTTCTCTTCTCATCCCTGGGTTACAACACCGCCAGTTGTTTCTCGGAAGTGCTGTTAGCACAGTCTACACTTGCTCCTGTGTTACTGGGTTCAGTAATGTCAGCTGTTCCCCTGCTGTGTGAACGGCAAAAAGTCCTGCTGCCTCCACCCTGTTCTCTTCTCATCCCTGGGTTACAACACCGCCAGTTGTTTCTCGGAAGTGCTGTTAGCACAGTCTACACTTGCTCCTGTGTTACTGGGTTCAGTAATGTCAGCTGTTCCCCTGCTGTGTGAACGGCAAAAAGTCCTGCTGCCTCCACCATGTTCTCTTCTCATCCCTGGGTTACAACACCGCCAGTTGTTTCTCGGAAGTGCTGTTAGCACAGTCTACACTTGCTCCTGTGTTACTGGGGTTCAGTAATGTCAGCTGTTCCCCTGCTGTGTGAACGGCAAAAAGTCCTGCTGCCTCCACCATGTTCTCTTCTCATCCCTGGTTACAACACCGCCAGTTGTTTCTCGGAAGTGCTGTTAGCACAGTCTACACTTGCTCCTGTGTTACTGGGGTTCAGTAATGTCAGCTGTTCCCCTGCTGTGTGAACGGCAAAAAGTCCTGCTGCCTCCACCATGTTCTCTTCTCATCCCTGGGTTACAACACCGCCAGTTGTTTCTCGGAAGTGCTGTTAGCACAGTCTACACTTGCTCCTGTGTTACTGGGGTTCAGTAATGTCAGCTGTTCCCCTGCTGTGTGAACGGCAAAAAGTCCTGCTGCCTCCACCATGTTCTCTTCTCATCCCTGGGTTACAACACCGCCAGTTGTTTCTCGGAAGTGCTGTTAGCACAGTCGACACTTGCTCCTGTGTTACTGGGTTCAGTAATGTCAGCTGTTCCCCTGCTGTGTGAACGGCAAAAAGTCCTGCTGCCTCCACCATGTTCTCTTCTCATCCCTGGGTTACAACACCGCCAGTTGTTTCTCGGAAGTGCTGTTAGCACAGTCTACACTTGCTCCTGTGTTACTGGGTTCAGTAATGTCAGCTGTTCCCCTGCTGTGTGAACGGCAAAAAGTCCTGCTGCCTCCACCATGTTCTCTTCTCATCCCTGGGTTACAACACCGCCAGTTGTTTCTCGAAGTGCTGTTAGCACAGTCTACACTTGCTCCTGTGTTACTGGGGTTCAGTAATGTCAGCTGTTCCCCTGCTGTGTGAACGGCAAAAAGTCCTGCTGCCTCCACCATGTTCTCTTCTCATCCCTGGGTTACAACACCGCCAGTTGTTTCTCGGAAGTGCTGTTAGCACAGTCTAACACTTGCTCCTGTGTTACTGGGTTCAGTAATGTCAGCTGTTCCCCTGCTGTGTGAACGGCAAAAAGTCCTGCTGCCTCCACCATGTTCTCTTCTCATCCCTGGGTTACAACACCGCCAGTTGTTTCTCGGAAGTGCTGTTAGCACAGTCTACACTTGCTCCTGTGTTACTGGGGTTCAGTAATGTCAGCTGTTCCCCTGCTGTGTGAACGGCAAAAAGTCCTGCTGCCTCCACCATGTTCTCTTCTCATCCCTGGGTTACAACACCGCCAGTTGTTTCTCGGAAGTGCTGTTAGCACAGTCTACACTTGCTCCTGTGTTACTGGGTTCAGTAATGTCAGCTGTTCCCTGCTGTGTGAACGGCAAAAGTCCTGCTGCCTCCACCATGTTCTCTTCTCATCCCTGGGTTACAACACCGCCAGTTGTTTCTCGGAAGTGCTGTTAGCACAGTCTACACTTGCTCCTGTGTTACTGGGGTTCAGTAATGTCAGCTGTTCCCCTGCTGTGTGAACGGCAAAAGTCCTGCTGCCTCCACCATGTTCTCTTCTCATCCTGGTTACAACACCGCAGTTGTTTCTCGGAAGTGCTGTTAGCACAGTGAACACTTGCTCCTGTGTTACTGGGGTTCAGTATGTCAGCTGTTCCCCTGCTGTGTGAACGGCAAAAAGTCCTGCTGCCTCCACCATGTTCTCTCTCATCCCTGGGTTACAACACCGCCAGTTGTTTCTCGAAGTGCTGTTAGCACAGTACACTTGCTCCTGTGTTACTGGGTTCAGTAATGTCAGCTGTTCCCCTGCTGTGTGAACGGCAAAAAGTCCTGCTGCCTCCACCATGTTCTCTTCTCATCCTGGGTTACAACACCGCCAGTTGTTTCTCGGAAGTGCTGTTAGCACAGTGAACACTTGCTCCTGTGTTACTGGGGTTCAGTAATGTCAGCTGTTCCCCTGCTGTGTGAACGGCAAAAAGTCCTGCTGCTCCACCATGTTCTCTTCTCATCCCTGGGTTACAACACCGCCAGTTGTTTCTCGGAAGTGCTGTTAGCACAGTAACACTTGCTCCTGTGTTACTGGGGTTCAGTAATGTCAGCTGTTCCCCTGCTGTGTGAACGGCAAAAAGTCCTGCTGCCTCCACCATGTTCTCTTCTCATCCCTGGGTTACAACACCGCCAGTTGTTTCTCGGAAGTGCTGTTAGCACAGTGAACACTTGCTCCTGTGTTACTGGGGTTCAGTAATGTCAGCTGTTCCCTGCTGTGTGAACGGCAAAAAGTCCTGCTGCCTCCACCATGTTCTCTTCTCATCCCTGGGTTACAACACCGCCAGTTGTTTCTCGGAAGTGCTGTTAGCACAGTCACACTTGCTCCTGTGTTACTGGGGTTCAGTAATGTCAGCTGTTCCCCTGCTGTGTGAACGGCAAAAAGTCCTGCTGCCTCCACCATGTTCTCTTCTCATCCCTGGGTTACAACACCGCCAGTTGTTTCTCGGAAGTGCTGTTAGCACAGTACACTTGCTCCTGTGTTACTGGGGTTCAGTAATGTCAGCTGTTTCCCCTGCTGTGTGAACGGCAAAAAAGTCCTGCTGCCTCCACCATGTTCTCTTCTCATCCCTGGGTTACAACACCGCCAGTTGTTTCTCGGAAGTGCTGTTAGCACAGTCTACACTTGCTCCTGTGTTACTGGGGTTCAGTAATGTCAGCTGTTCCCCTGCTGTGTGAACGGCAAAAAGTCCTGCTGCCTCCACCTGTTCTCTTCTCATCCTTGGGTTACAACACCGCCAGTTGTTTCTCGGAAGTGCTGTTAGCACAGTCTACACTTGCTCCTGTGTTACTGGGGTTCAGTAATGTCAGCTGTTCCCCTGCTGTGTGAACGGCAAAAAGTCCTGCTGCCTCCACCATGTTCTCTTCTCATCCCTGGGTTACAACACCGCCAGTTGTTTCTCGGAAGTGCTGTTAGCACAGTAACACTTGCTCCGTGTTACTGGGTTCAGTAATGTCAGCTGTTCCCCTGCTGTGTGAACGGCAAAAAGTCCTGCTGCCTCCACCATGTTCTCTTCTCATCCCTGGGTTACAACACCGCCAGTTGTTTCTCGGAAGTGCTGTTAGCACAGTCTACACTTGCTCCTGTGTTACTGGGGTTCAGTAATGTCAGCTGTTCCCCTGCTGTGTGAACGGCAAACAGTCCTGCTGCCTCAACTTTAATTTCCATGGGTACCTTCTGCTACCCATCCGGGTTCCAGTACCGTCAGCTGGTTCTCCGCAGTACCTTTGGCCTAGGTGCCTCCATGTCGGTATCCGAGTTCCAGCAACGTCTGCTGGTCCTTGGTAGTGCTTTGGAGCACAGGTACCTCCTGCTTAGTAACCCTGTCCCAGTAACGTCAGCTGGTCCTCGGTTGTGCCATTGGCTCTTTTCCTTCTGCTGACCCTCCGGGTTCCAGCACAGTCAGCTGGTCCTCGTTACTTTCATTGGCTCTTGTACCTTCTGCTACCCATCCGGGTTCCAGTACCGTCAGCTGGTTCTCCGCAGTGCCTTTGGCCTAGGTGCCTCCATGTCGGTATCCGAGTTCCAGCAACGTCTGCTGGTCCTTGGTAGTGCTTTGGAGCACAGGTACCTCCTGCTTAGTAACCGTGTCCCAGTAACGTCAGCTGGTCCTCGGTTGTGCCATTGGCTCTTTTCCTTCTGCTGACCCTCCGGGTTCCAGCACAGTCAGCTGGTCCTCGTTACTTCCATTGGCTTTTGTACCATCACCAACAGGACAAAGAAGGTTAAGACAAACTACAAGATACAGAACAAGAGACAGAAGAACAATAAGCAGAAGATCAAAAAGCAGAAGAACTTAAGTATAAGACCAAAATGAAGAGCAAAATATATGCTCTAAATTCTAAGCAGAAGAAGACTAAGCAGTGTATGGGGGTGAGTCCGTTCCTCCTCGTGGTGCCCCTGGAAAATGCCTGATGCTGCTGCAGGCTAAACTGAACGCGGACAAATACTGTTGTAATTAAAATCTTTCGTGACAGCAAGAACGGAAGGATGAAAATTCAGAGTTTTACAGATTACAAGTACAGGAATGTCTGTCACAAATAAGAATATGATGAAAAGGATGAATAGGAAGAAGATGAAGAAGTAGAATATGAAGAATAATAACTGTTTAATAAGAACAATATAAGTAATGTTAACAAAAAGATGAATAGCAAGAAGTTTTAGAAGATTAAGAAGGTGAAGATGAAGAATAATTTGATGAGAAAGATGATGCTGCTGAAGATTATGAAGGAGAAAGTGTGTGAAAAGTTAAAAAGGTGAAGACCATGGAAGTTGTGAAACAGACATATTTGACAAAATAGAAAAAAGGTTAACAACATTGTCAATTTGTTCGTCAATCCGAACGTATTTCCTAAAAAAAAAAAATTAATGCTATTCCATTGGATTGGGTTAAACATCTATGCCTTTAATGTCTCCTCAACCTCCCCCAATACATTCTACATTACTCTTTGTTGTTTTCCTTCATGTACAATTAACCTACAAGGCAAGAATGGGGTTTTTTTTATTTCGATATTTTGTTCCCATAGACTTACATGGGACTTCCGGTATCGGTATCGGGTATCGCCGATATTTTTTGTGTATCGGCGATACCATTCCGATTCCGATACTTTTGGATATCGGAAAGTATCGCTCAACTCTAATGCAGACTTCTAAGCCCTTCACAAATAAATTAATTATGATATTATTATTTCCCATTATTAAAATAATAAGAATACCACAAATATCTATGTTTAACAATATTTTTTTTACTTAAAGAGCAAGATATCAAATACCCACAGGATAGGAGAAGAGCTACCAAGTGGTGGAAGACGCACCATTCATGAAAACAGGACTCTGGAGGCCCTCTTTGAATGGAAAGGAGGTACATTTTATTGATTACCTAGACTGTCGGTATGATCCTCTGTAATGCCCTATATTGTAATAGTCTTATCTTTTAGTTTCAGTTTTATTCAGTGGGGTAACTCCAACTCCTACCAGTAATGTTGGTCTCACTCATTTCTATTTTTATAGCTCATTTGATTTACCATGTATCGCCAACACATGAATATTAGTAGTTCAACCTTTGTATGTGCATCTTGTACAAGCTCTTCAGGGTGAAACAGGTTGATACACTCAAGCAATGTTAATTTTGGAGTCTCTCCTTTACTGGCTGCTAAAACAATGGCCGCTCCTACCACAGTCTGTACTCGTGAAGGGATGCTGTCCATACCACCGGCATATGCTCAACAGGCTCAACTGACCAACAAGGCACCATCCATGTTTGTGAGTTCCTTTTACAGCTGTGTTCAACCTGAATACTATATTGAATTGCTTGTGAGGAATTCTTGATAATTTTGAGACCATCTTTGCTATCCTCCTAAAAAGAACTGTTTTTAGGAAAAAATACAAACTTCTGTTATTTTAGTATAGATACATATGTCCATAAAAGCCAATATAATCCCTTATAATTGCTAAACAAACACAGTGCATCTAGGCTGTAGTATCAACACTGAGCAGGGAGGAGTAGACAACACTGTATGGTCACTTCCGTGAAAGTAAACATTCAAAAAGAAGAGCATAATATAGACTGGCATTTAGAAAGTTCTGCTTTGGAACATAATGAATCTTATTCTCTCGCTCCTGCTTTCTAAAGGTATGAATTTTCCAGCCACAACATCACTAGCTTACTTCTACCCTTAGATTTCTTATAATTTATAATATGCATTTTCATTTTGCATTTTTTTTTATGTTTAACAGTTTTTAAATTTGTTTTCTTTGCTTTTTTTTAAAGAGTCAAAGTAGTTACAAATACTTTCTCAGACAGAACACTACTTTGGTGATCCGTTCCAAATTATATTTAATGCACTCATTTAGGATTAGATCATTTTAGGATTCATGTATTTGTTAGGTTTTAAGGTTTTTTGTATTTGTTTTTATGATTTACATTTTTTTCATCAGCCTTAAAAAATCAAGACATATAAAGCAAATTATGTAGACATTCAAGTGTAGTCCAAATCATCCTGATTGAGGCTTCCAAGAAAGCCAGGTGTGGCCAAAAACTGAATAGTAAGAGAGGAAATTCCAGCAATTTCTTTGATTAAAATAATAAAAAAAAAAATTATTCCAAAAAAATAGTAAAAATTAGCAATCTTGGTATATCTGAGTAAATGTGATCTTTACCACGCATTTCAGACTAAAAATAAGTCTTTAATCGTAGTAAAGTAAATAATTGAATCATAAATTATAGCTGAATCCAACATACAAAAAATATAATCCTAGATTTATAGCAGTTTTATGTAGTTTTATAATGATAGCATGACAACAACAAAAAACTCAACCTTACATTTTTACTTTGGGTCATTGCCAAACAACACCAACTCAACAGGACCCTCATGGGGAACAAATATGTTTTGAAAAATCCATTCAAAATTACTTGAATTCTGTATATGTTAGAAAATTGAAAAGGTAGTTAAAATATTTTCATTGAAAATTTTGACTTACCAGAATTTCTAATATATTTGAAAAGAATCATCAAACTGTATTTTATTTATCAAAAAAATGTATATTTCATTTTATTTAGGAGAGTATGCTGTTTTTGTATCACAATTTTTTAGTCATTCAGGAATTTTGGCAGCTAGTTCTATTGATATTTGAGATATATATAAATATAATATATATATATTTATATATATTGAAGCATTTGATGTGAGATATTACAGAAAGACTAATAGCATGTGTCACAGATGGAAAAATTATAAGTGAATTGTAAAAACAATTAACTCTGACATTACTTTTCTTTCATTTCACACTTACGGGGGACATGAAAGCTGAAAATAATGGGACACTTGATGGATTCTTACACTGTGTAGATGCATTGACTGTCCCAAAACCAACTAGTGATATTGTAAAATATTACTTTTTCCTATATGAACCAAATCATAGTTCACAAAATCAAAATAAAAATCTTACTAATAAAAATAATAAAAACAAATATATAAAATTAACTGCAGACAATGTGAAAAATACAGAGATTAGATCAAAGCTATATAAATACACAAAGTTATTTCATAGTGGAACATACCCTATTTATGTCACAAGATTTTGGGCTATATTGTCCAAATGAGACAAAAAAGGTAAATTCAAGTCCTAATTTTACATTTGATGCAGAAGGGCTGTCTTATAGAGTATTTATGCCTTTAATCACCTCCTTTTTGCCATTTTATATCTCTGACAACTTTTTACATGAAAGTTTATTGGGTTGCTAAACCTCCCACATGTTGTTATCCAGCTTCCAAAAATGCCTACAGTATATAAAAAAAAATCCACTTAGGCATTAATAGCAAAAGGATTTTTTTCTCAATGGCAGTGGGTGCATTGTGCAATGTCATTCTAGGTGGACGGTTCTTTGCTTTAACGGCGTAATGCTAATACGCCCACTGTTAATGGACCTATCACCCGAAAAATGTATATCTTTATAATGTCTAATGTAGAAACGGAAAAATTTTGACACTAGTGTTCTAGTTGCCCAAAATTTTGTAACAATTCCATTTTAGACCTCTTTTACACATCCTTTTTTTGCCGTCAGGTGCGATCCGGCATCGCGCCAGAGCGCCGGATCCGGCTAATATTATGTAAAACGGATGAGACGGATCCGATTTTCTGCCAGATCCGTCAAGCCGATCCGACCAAAAACCGGATCCGTTTCATCCATTTTTTTATTACGACAGATCCGGTTTTAAAAAACACCCCTTGGGGGCTTCCAAACGTGATTGGCTTCTGAAAACCTATATATACACTGTTCCTACAGCCCATCTTTGACAGGTTGTAGAGGAGCAAGTGCAGATTGGAGAGAAGAGCAAGTGGCTGGCAAAGATGGACGTTGTGATAGGAAACATTTTGAAGAATTTGGCGGATTTCACAGTGGAGGCGAATCGTTTGAAAGCGATTGTTCTGGAGGAGAGAAAGAGACAACAGCGCATCATGCGTCAGCGCCAACGACGACGTTTGTGGATCCACCCCATCACAGCCCAGAGAATGACACGTGGGGTGTTTTCTACACTTTACATGGAGCTACGAGGATACCCTGATAAATTTTTCTCATATGTACGGATGAAAATAGAGAACTTTGATTTCTTGGTGGAGTGAATTGGACACCTCATAAGAAGATCTAACACCTATTGCCGCTTCTCCATTTCACCAGCGGAGTGTTTGATGGTGACTCTTCGGTAAGCCATATTTATTTGATCTGCTTGCTTGAGAGCACACTTATCCTGGAATGTTGTTGCTGGTAGTTTGTAATAAATCATTTTACAGTATCTCCAATATTAAAGCTGAGTTCTGGTATGTAATGCTGTGATTTTGAACTCATTTTTTTCTCTCTTTTTTTTTTATTCACAGATTCCTTGCAACTGGAGAATCTCTTTCCTCACTCCATTTCCAGTACAGACTTGGGATTTCCACCATATTTGGAATTGTGAAGCACACATGCCATGCATTGTGGGACTCTTTACTTGATGAATTTTTACCACAGCCCACAACAGAGAGTTGGCTTGAAATTGCTGACAAGTTTCTACAAATATGTCAGTTTCCTAATTGCTTGGGCGCTGTGGACAGGAAACATATCAGCACTGTCAAGCCAGCAGGATCTGGATCAGAATATTTTAATTACAAAAAATATTTTTCCATTGTCCTCATAGCCATCGCTAACGTGGAATACAAATTTATTGCTGTCGATATTGGGGCCTATGGCTGCTCCAATGACTCACAAGTCTTCAAATTGACAGCTATGGGCCGTCATCTCTATAGAAACAACTTCCAGTTTCCACCCCCTAGACCGCTGCCTCAAATATCTGGCCAACCTATGCCTTTTGTTTGTGTACGGGATGAAGCCTTCCAGCTGTCAGAACACCTTTTGAACTCCAGCAGAGGATTGACACTAACAAAAATAATTTTTAATTACCGCCTCACAAGAGCAAGAAGAATGGTGGAGTGCGCTTTTGGTATTCTGACAGACAAATGGCGTGTCCTATTGACTGCGATCAACCTCAAGACTGAAACTGTGGACGAGGTAATCAAAGCTTGTGTGGTCCTGCACAATTTTGTTATCTGCAAGGAACCGATTTCCATTGAGGACCACTCTGAAGAAACCACCTTGCTTGATTACCAGAACATTACCAATAGAAGTTCTGTTACTGTTTCCCGAATGAGGGACAAATTTGTAGAATACTTTATGTCACCTGAAGGAAGACTAGACTGGCAGGATGACAGAGTTTGAAAAATTGCTCTATTACCTTAACCAGAGTCATGTACCTTCTGTACCCACAGTATACCTTTTCAAAACAAAGTTGTCTACCTTGTTGTGGATTATCTACAGTATTTTACCTTTTGGCCAAAGTTGTGTCCCTGGTTGTGTATTAGCCAAAGTATTTAACCTTTTAACCAAAGTTGTGTATCTTGTTGGGGATTACCTAACAATGTACACAACTTTGGGTAACAGGTGAAATACTTTGGCTAATACACAACCAGGGACACAACTTTGGCCAAAAGGTAAAATAAATTTACCTTTTACCCAAAGTTATGTACCTGTTTTTGTATACCCAATAAATGTTACCTTTATTTATCCACATTATTTTACCTTTGTTTTACACATATTTAACCTTAGAAATAAATGACAGACAACAATTTTAATCAACCAATTTTACATTTATTGTATGTTCAATAAAAATGTTTATGAACAAATTTTTTATTTCAATTTCAAAGAAATGTTTTTTATTAAAAAATAATTTAAAAGCAGAAAAGTTGATTTTTTATTAACTAAAATTACAAATTGGTATAGTGTGGGGTGGAGATACTGCTGGAGGGGCTGCGGGACACTTCGACATTGGGAGTGTGGAGAGAGGACTGGGATAGTGGTGGGGAAGGATCAGTAGGTTAAAGAGGTGAAGGGGTGGAAAAAGAAATAGAACGGGTGGACATGTGGGAGGCAGAACAGGTGGTGGGTGGTGGAGAGGAGGGCTGGGCAGGGGCTGGAGGAGCAGATGATGTGGTTGTGAAGTGGTACGGGGAAGGAGGTTGGTACGGTGAAGGATGTTGGTACGGGGCAGGTTGCTGGAAGTGGGCAGGTTGCTGGAAGTGTGGAGGTTGCTGGAAGTGGGGAGGTTGCTGGTACTGGGGAGGTTGCTGGTATTGAATAGGAGAGGAGGAGGGACAGTGGCTGGAGGGGGCAGGAGTGGGAGGAACTACTGGGGTAGGTGGAGGAGGTTGGGAGGTAACCTGCGCTAGAGCAGCGTGGCAAGAATGCATTACATGCTTCTGCTGGCTAGGAGATAGCGTATCCATGCGCTCAACTACAGACCAAAAAAAGCTGTGGTTTGGAGAACTTCTTGCTTCTGAATGCATGGTTTGCTGAAGTGTCTTTATCTCCAGAATGCTGGTGTTGAGCTGATTAAAGCCTGATGTCATTTGCTCTGACAAGACTTTAAGACAGTTCTGGAAAGATGCATTCAGATGCAAGAACTCGGGCGCATAGCTCCTTTCCTGACCCCTCTGCCGCTGCCTCCCAGCAGCCATAGGTGTACTAGAGGTGGCAGCAGAAGGGTGGGGTAAAAGGAAAGCTATCTCCTGACCAGTAGCCTCGTGCAATGCAGGCGGCCACGATGCTCCAGCGCTGGTGGAGGTGACAGAGGGCTCACATGTCAGGGAAGGCTGGGATGGTGCAGATGGGCCGGGGCGGTCGAAGTGTCCCTCTGTGGCGGACTCCTGAGGGATCGCTCCAGAAGGGTCCAACTCTGCAGGCTCCTGAGTGCTGGTCACCGTTCTGTGGAATAAAGAGAAAAAAATAAAATTAATATGGTGATATTGCTGGCCCCGGCTGAAAAAAAAATTAGACATGTTAACATTTAACACTTTTTTACATGGAGTGTGTAATATTTACCTTCTGGTGACCATCGTTGCCTGGAGGAACAGCAGGGCTCGTGTGTACTTGTACTTGCTCCTGCGTCCTCCAGATCCACTCGGGCCCACATCTCTTTGTTGAACTCCTTGAAGTGATCCCTCACTGACGCCACCGCTTCACAATTCTCTACCCTGAAACGAGAAAGCACAAATTGGTTAGTATACAACATCAGTGTTTCCCAAATTCCAGTCCTCACGGCCCCCACGGGTTATGTTTTCAGGATTTCCATAGTATTGCACAAAATGAAATCCTGAAAACATGACCCGTGGGGGCCACGACTACTGGAGTTTGAGAAACACTGCTTTACATCCAGCAACCTGAACTGTATATACTTACGCTCTTCAATCTGGGCCCGAGCATCGAGGTCCTCTCAGCGGTCCACGAGTAGTGAACAGATTTCCTCCCAAAGCCAACGGGTCACAATGAGATCAGCATGGTGGCGGTCCCCATGTTCCACAGTGGCTCCCTTTCTCTGACCAGATCGATGAGGAGGTCGACATCATTCCCCCCCTAATCACCGTCAGAGTCGGGAGCATGCTGTGAAGCCTGTTAAAGAAATAGAGAAAAAAAATACATTAGCCTCAAAACTACCAAGAAAGTAAAAAAAAAAGGGAAAAAAATACAAACTAAAATAAAAAAAAAAAAATACAGTTATACTTACACGATGGAGACCGCCGCGTCGCTCACGCCGATGACCCTGGGAGGCACTGCGAGGACCTCTTGTTTAGCACCAGATTCAGAAGACTATAAAAGCAAAAAAAAATTATGTGCTTGGAGGTAGGCATATGTGTTTTGTGTAGTGTGATTGTTCTGCCCATCTGATTACAGGGCAGTATGTTTTGTACTGTGTGCTGGTTTGTTTGTTATAGCTCCATCTAGTGGTGGCTGAATTTATAGCCTGTGCCTTTAACAAGCAGATAGAGTTTTGCATTGTGGGATTAAAGCAAGGTATTCTGGGAAGAAGAATCTCCATTTTCTTCTGTGTACTTCAGGGAATACACGTGTTTCATGTGCTCTCCTGTAACTGCTCCAACTTGAGTTTGCTATCCTGGTAAAGCATATCTGGTAAGATCAATATCTTCTCTAGCAATGCAGTGTTTAGGAGATTATTAACTGTATAGCAGCCAGTGCATAAGAGGTGTTACTAGAATCTTGTGTAAAGTTTGCATCATACTGTATACTTTCCTGTTAATTATAAAGTGTCAGCTGTGTGATTATTGCCCAATACTTATCCATGTCATTTGTATTTTTATAGTTTTACTGCGCATGTTCTATACTGTTCTATACTGTTCACCAATAAACAAGTTAGACTACAGAGGACAGTTTGCTTATTTGGAGTACGAACGGTGGTTTATGCTGTATGCCAGATTGCACACCGTGTGAATGCAGAACAGTAAAACAGATGCTAGACGCCTGCAATAGTGAATACGACTTAAGGTGCCGCTTGTACCCACACCACACTGCCTGTGGATACTGCAGCGGCCGCCATACAGACACAAGTACCGAGAGTGCAGCCCGCCATCAAGCGCTTCATCATTCCTGCCACGCGCATAGACTGTTTCCCGCTAATATACTCAGCAGTACGCAGCTAAGCGCACAATGTCTCAAAACAGCAAATCCTCACTCAAAACGAGGTCACGAGCAAGCTCCAGCAGGTCATCATTAGCAGAGCTTGCTGCTGTCGCCCGTGCCAAAGCAGCCAAAGCAAGATCCTCCTTCGTCGAAAGAGAAATGCACCTAAAGCTGAGGCAAGCGGAGCAAGATGCAGAAACTGCACATCTGCACACAGAGAGAGAAGCGGAAACTGCACGTTTGCAGGCAGAGAGAGAAGCGGAAACTGCACGTTTGCAGGCAGAGAGAGAAGCGGAAACTGCACGTTTGCAGGCAGAGAGAGAAGCGGAAACTGCACGTTTGCAGGCAAAGAGAGAAGCGGAAACTGCACGTTTGCGAGAAGAGCTAGAAAAACTAGCGGCAGACAAAGACACGGCAGCTGCAATTGCTAAAGCAGAGTATTTGGAAGCTATAAAGGATCCTGATTGTGAGAGATGCAGCAACTTTCCCAGCCAGATCTAGAACAGCAAGATCCAGCGCAGCTCGTCTCAGAGTACGTCCGTCAACATTCCAGCATGGATGACAGCCCTGATGCATCACATTGACCAGCCTACGCCGGCTACCAGCGATCCAACCTGGAACTTCGTTACTACCAACAAGGAGTCGTCCAGCGCAGAGATGTCGACCACAGCGGCTGTTCTGCTGAGCAGAAGGTACAGCTCCCATCCCGCCTTAAAGAGACAGCTCCTTCACTGAGAAGGTACTGCACAGACTATACGAAGTCAGAAGCGTCTCACAGGTATGGTGATACACCACACACTAGACATGACTAAAACACACCAGCTCGTGCCAGCACTTACCAAGCCACCATAGACTTTGCAAAGTTCCTTGCCCGCCAAGAACTGGTTACAAAAGGACTTGTAAAGTTCACTGATAAACCCGAGAACTATAGGTCATGGCGAGCCTCATTCTGGAATGCCATTCATGGTCTAGACCTTTCTAGTAGTGAGGAGTTAGATCTCCTAGTAAAGTGGCTCGGAAGTGAGTCGGTCGAGCATGCCAAAAGACTAAGAGACATCAATTCAAAGCATCCACACATAGGTCTACGCAAAGTGTGGGAAAGACTTGATGAATGCTATGGGACAGTAGAAGTCGAAGAGAATGCTTTATACAAAAGAATTGATGATTTTCCTAGATAGGACCTAAAGGTTATCAAAAGCTTAGAGAATTGAGTGATTTATTGATAGAGTTACAGGTTGCCCAGGAGGAAGGAGACTTGCCCGGATTGGCATTCTTAGACACCGCTAGGGGTGTCAATCTGATAATACAAAAACTTCCTTACAATCTACAAGAAAAGTGGGTTACATATGGTTCACGGTATAAACAAAATCATAATATACCATTCCCTCCTTTCACTGTTTTCGTAGAATTTGTCGCCCAACAAGCTAAGATCAGAAATGACCCTAGTTTTGACTTCACTCTGTCATGTTCCACTGCCCCTGGTGTCAAACCCAGTAGGACACCTGTGGCAATCCACAAAACTAACATTGTTTCCACAGGCCCTCCTCACAATGTGAGTAAACATCCTCCAGACGAGAATAAGCCTCAGGATGTCAGTAAAAATTGTCCTCTACACAAGAAACCACATCCTCTACTAAAATGCAGAGCCTTCAGGGAGAAGTCTTTGTAGGATCGCAAAGGTTTCCTCAAAGAGAACAACATCTGCTTCAAATGTTGTGCCACAACCTCTCACCTCGCCAGGAACTGTGAAGCTAGCGTGAAATGCGCAGAATGCAGCAGCACGGATCACAATACAACCTTGCACCCTGGACCACCTTAACAAGTGTTGTCACAAGCAGAGGAGCTCGATGGAAGGAGAAGAACACTGATGAAGATGCCCCTGTGGTCAGCGCTCAATGTACAGAGATATGTAAAGGACTCACAGGAGGAAGGTCCTGTTCAAAAATCTGCCTTGTCCAAGTCTAACCTACAGGCCGCAAGGACAAAGCCCGCAAGATATATGTAATCCTGGATGACCAAAGTAACAGATCTTTAGCCAGGTCCATCTTCTTTGACAACTTCAGCATTGTAGGCCCTGGTTCTCCCTACTCCCTGAGGACGTGTTCAGGTACCGTTGAGACGGAGGGGAGAAAAGCGGCCGGATACAAGGTGGAGTCCATAGATGGTCAAACCTGACTATCACTACCAACCATCCTGGAGTGCAACCAGATTCCTGACAACAGGTCAGAGATACCATCACCGGAGGTGACGACACATCACCCCCATCTGAAGCGTATAGCCCACCTGATACCTGAGTTGGATCCAGAAGCCCCAATAGCCCTGCTCCTGGGAAGAGATATACTACTAGTCCACAAGACTAGAGAATCTATAAACGGCTCCAAAAATGCTTCGTACGCTCAGAGGCTCGACCTTGGTTGGGTCATCATAGGAGACGTCTGTCTAGGAGGAGCACACAAGCCGGCCTCAGTCAACACTATGCTCACCAGCACACTAGAAAATGGACGTCCGTCTCTCTTCCAGCCATGTCACAATAGTCTGCTGGTAAAGGAATAACCAAACAGCACTCCCCTACCTTGCCCTTTCTCAGTACCTACCAACGAAGACCACGCCTGTGAAGGTGAACAAGATCACATGGGATGTACAGTCTTCCACACGACAAAGGAAGACGACAAGGTAGCGATGTCCATAGAAGATAGGATGTTCCTGGACATCATGGATAGACAAATAGTCAAAGACAAATCGAACAGTTGAGTCGCACCTTTACCATTTCGACCTCAGAGAAGGCACCTACCCAACAGGTATACAGCCGATTCATCTCCCTCAGACACAAGCTTAAGAAGTCACCTGAGATGAAGGAACACTTCTTTACCTTCATGGGAAGGATATTCCAGAACAACAACGCAGAGATTGCACCTGCACATCAGTCCTCAGAGGAGTGTTGGTACCTGCCCATCTTCGGAGTATACCATCCCAAGAAGCCAGGTCAAATAAGAGTGATATTCAACTCAAGTGCCAAATGTGAACACGTCTCATTAAATGATGTCCTACTGTCGGGCCCAGACCTCAAAAACAGACTTCTGGAAGTACTATCTTTCCGCAGAGATACGGTGGCATTTATGGCTAACATACAACAGATGTTCCACTGTTTTCTCGTCAAAGAGGAACGCAGAAACTACTTGAGGTTCTTCTGGTACCGTGACAACGACCAAGACAAAGACATCACAGAGTACCGGATGAGGGTACACATCTTTGAGAACAGCCCTTCCCCAGCAGTCACAATCTACCGCCTCCGTAATTCTGCCAAAGAAGGCGAAGAAAGGTATGGGTCAGACGTCAGATCCTTCGTAGAAAAGGACTTCTACGTAGACGACTGTTTGAAGTCCACACCAACAAATGAGGCTGCAATCAGTCTACTAAAAAGGGCTCAAGAAATGCTCGCTCAGTCTAACCTAAGGTTACACAAGATTTCCTCCAACAGTCGAGAGTTGATGGAAGCATTTCCCTCTCAAGACTATTCCAGCGATATAAAGGACCTAGACCTAAGCATCGACACTCTTCCATGCAGCGGAGTCTTGGATTGCTTTGGGATCTGAAGACGGATGCCTTCACCTTTCAGATCAATAAAGACGAGAAACCCTTCACGCGCAGAGGAGTTCTTTCTTTCGTGAATAGTCTATTCGACCCCCTGGGATTCGTAGCTCCATTTACTGTCCAAGGGAAAATGATGCTAAGAGACTTCACCCAAGACACATCTGATTGGGATGATCCACTGCCAGCAGAAAAGGCAGACCTGTGGGCAGAGTGGAAGAGGTCTCTCGAGACCTTGACCAACCTTCGTGTGAAACGACCATATGCTCCTGTGCCATCCACAGAAGTCAAGACACAAAGACTTTGTATCTTCTGTGACGCATCAGTCAAAGCAATCGCAGCAGTAGCATAACTCAAAACCATAGGTGTCAATGAACAGAGCCACATCGGGTTTGTGATGAACCGGACTAAACTGGCACCACTCCGCGAACACACGGTACCCAGACTGGAACTCTGCGCTGCTGTCCTCGCAGTTAAGTTGGCCGAGCTTATCTCAGGTGTGATGAATCTGGAGACCAAGGTAGCAGAGTTCTACACTGATAGCAAGGTGGTACTGGGATCTGCAATGAAACCCGACGCTTTTATGTCTACGTCAGCAACCGGATACTGAGGATAAGAAGATCTACCTGCCCTAGTCCATGGCACTATGTACCTACTCACCTCTATCCTGCGGACCATGCGACTATATCCGCTGCTTCAAGTCATCTTAAGAACACTACCTGGTTCACAGGCCCTACTTCCTTGTACCGTTCGATGCCCCACATCGACAGGCCTGAAACGTTTGAACTGGTGGATCCAGATGCCGACGGGGAGCTCCGTCCTTGAGTGTCTGCTCTGCATACAGGAATTTCAAGTCATCACCTGGAATCTTATCGTTTCAGCAGGTTCTCCACCTGGAAGTCACTTGTTCGAGCCGTTGCTTGTCTACTTCATGTGGCCCAGTCCTACAAGTCAGCATTACATGCAAGCCAGAGATCTTGTAAAGGTTGGCACCACTGCAAGCATGTTTTTACAGCCCTCAACTTGGAAAGAGCCAAGGTTACAATACTTTGTGTTGTGCAAAGAGAAGCCTACCCCAGAGAAGTAGACAACCTCAACAAGGGACAACCCATTTCTAGAGATAGTGTCTTGAAAAAGCTTGATCCGACCATTCTCTCTCCCGCCAAGCTACTCACTCAGAAAACCAACACTCCCACTGGGAGAATTCAGCAACAAGGACCTCTACAGACGTCAATGGAGACAAGTTCAAAGTCTCTCCAATACTTTCTGGGACAGATGGAGAAAACAATATCTCTCTACCTTACAGCCTAGGAAGAAGTGGCAGATCGACAAGCCGAACATCAAACCAGGTGATATTGTGCTCATTAAGGACAGCCAGTCACACCGAAATGAGTGGCCACTAGGCCTCATCACCAAGTTATTCCCAAGGATGAGAAGGTGCGCAAGGTCGAGGTCAAAGTGTGGAAGGCTGAGGAGAGTAAACTATCCCTCAGACCAGTTGCGGAGCTAGTTTAACTGCTTTCGCCAAAAGAACCTGTATGTGGCATCAGTTGATGCCAAGTGGGGAGTGTTCTGCCCATCTGAGTACAGGGCAGTATGTTTTGTACTGTGTGCTGGTTTGTTTGTTATAGCTCCATCTAGTGGTGGCTGAATTTATAGCCTGTGCCTTTAACAAGCAGATAGAGTATTGCATTGTGGGATTGAAGCAAGGTATTCTGGGAAGAAGAATTCAATTTTCTTGTGTGTACTTCAGGAAATACACGTGATTCATGTGCTCTCCTGTAACTTCTCCAACTTGAGTTTGCTATCCTGGTAAAGCATATCTGGTAAGATCAATATCTTCTCTAACAATGCAGTGTTTAGGAGATTATTAACTGTATAGCAGCCAGTGCATAGGAGGTGTTACTAGAATCTTGTGTAAAGTTTGCATCATACTGTATACTTTCCTGTTAATTATAAAGTGTCAGCTGTGTGATTATTGCCCAATACTTATCCATGTCATTTGTATTTTTATAGTTTTACCGCACATGTTCTATACTGTTCACCAATAAACAAGTTAGACTAGAGAGGACAGTCTGCTTATTTGGAGTATGGAATGGTGGTTTATGCTGTATGCCAGATTGCACACCGTGTCAACGTGTATGAAGGCAGAACAGTGATGTCTGTACTACATTATTTTCTATGTGTTGTGTGTAGTGTGATGTTGTGTTTCTGCGATGCACACAGGAAACTTAAGAATTGCAAGCCCACTTTGAGTATCTCTCCACCCCTTCGTTCTTCTTCTGGGAGCTCCTTTTCAGCTTCAGTTTCCTGTTATAAATAAAAAATAAGGCAATTAATAGATATATCCCAGAGATGTATTGTGAATTAAATAAAAAAAACAAAAATCTTTTTTTTACCTGTAAACGCTGACGATGCGAGGAAGGGCTCCCAGTAGAAGAAGATGTGCTGTCCTGCAGGTGTTGCCGGCCGGACTGCATTTCTTGTGCTGCTGCTGTAGGGTGGCCTCTGCTGTGGAATAAAGAGAAAACAATGCCATGAATATATTGATATTGCATGGCCCTGGCTGAAACACAAAAATTGGGTATACATGTTAACAATTTTTTGGGAATGGGGTGTGTGATATTTACCGTCTGGCGTCGACTCCCGTACTCTCCTGCTGGTCCCCGGACTCCATTTCTTGTTGTGCTGCTGCTGCTGTTGTAGGGAGGCCTCTGCTGTGGAATAAAGAGAAAAAAATGCAATGAAAATATTGATATTGCATGGCCCTGGCTGAAACACAAAAATTGGTTATACATGTTCATTTTTTTTGGGGAATGGGGTGTGTCATATTTACCGTCTGGGGTCTGCTCCCGTCCTCTCCTGCTGCTGCTGGTCCCCGGATTCCATTTCTTGTTCTGCTGCTGCTGCTTCTTCTGTATTCTCCCGCTTCTGCCTTCTCCTGCGGCTTGCTAACTTCTTGGCTGGATGCATGGTTATGGCTGAGGGTCCCACTGGCATGGTTTATATATGTTTGCTGTGGGCTGGGCTACTTCTGAGCATGCTCAGACAAAAAAAACGGATCCAGCCACCGGATCCGGCTTTTGCCAGATCTGGCGCATTGCGGCGCTCATAGACTTTCATTGTGACAAAAGCCGGAAGGACCGGATCCAGCGCTTCCGGCTTTTTCGCCAGAGACAAAAAACGTTACAGTTGCCGTTTTTTCCAGATGCCGGAATGAGACAATTAGCCGGATCCTGCAAAAACCGGACGAACCGCAAGGCCATGCGGCGCGATCCGGTGCTAATATAAGTCAGTGGGAAAAAAACGGATCCGGCATTAGATTTCGCCGGATCCGGTTTTACAAAAAAATGTCGGATAGCGCCGAATGGCGAAAAACGGATGTGTGAAAGTAGCCTTAGTTCCTGAGTTGACTGTTGACGATCTAGATGTGTATTAACTAGAGATGAGCGGATCTAACAAAATTCAACAAATCGCGCAGATTTACCCAGAATATTTTATTCACAGCTAAGTTATTCTCCGTGCATTTAATGTCCCTTTTAATCCTTTGGGGCATCTTAAGACCCCAAAGCATAATAAATGTAAGATGTAAAAAAAGCAAAACAAAACTTATCCTCACTTCACCTCTCACCTGTCAGGCCCTTCCATGCTCATTGCCTGCTGTCTGGTCCTCATAGACACTTCTTCTTTCCCTTGTCACTAGCCATATCTCCCAGCTTGTTTACTCTAAGCTGGGACTTCCAGCCTGCGACCAGGCCTCAGAGGTCGATGCACATCGCACATAGGGAAATCTAACGTGCATTGACCACTGACACCTCGTTTCAGCTAAAAGTCCAGTAAGTAGACCGTAGCTATGATGGCAGAAAGAAAAAAATCTGAGAATAGATGCCGGGCAGCGAGCAGCATGTTCACTCTTATACTTTACACTATTGGATATTTGACCTGTTCACTCTGGGTCTTGACTTCTGGCTGTGACCAGGCTCTGACATTTGAAGCACAGTAGCCTCCAGGGCCTGTTAAGGTCAAGAGTCCCAAGCTCATGATGGGAGAAAGAAGACTGGATGGTGGGAAGCAGAGCAATCAAACGAGTGAGCAGTGAAGTGAGTGTAAGTTTTGGGATTTTTTCAAACTTTAGTTGGCTGTCTATGGTTCAGCAAATCGAATTTACAAAAATTCTCAAAATTGTAGATTTTTTGTATATTCAAGTAGAATTCAATTACACTGAAAAAAATTCACTGAACTCCAGTCTTAACTTATCTGTAAACTGACAGTTTTATGCAGGCCCAAATTATCTTATGTCTCCAGTAGTGGATTATAATAAAAAATTGTCATTTTTTGATGTGTCTTACATTATGAAGCTATCTTGGTCTGACTGCTATAAAATATTGTAATTTGCAGTATTTCAAAGTAACATTGATTATCTTTATTAGTGATTGCTATTTCAATAGCCCTGTATCAGCCTGTGGATGTCATGTATGTGGATGTAGAGACCACTGCCGAGCTCACCTGTGCGTCCAGTGAACCGTTAGAGGCTGGAACTGGGATCTCCTGGTACCGAAAAAGTTGGAGAACTGAAAGAAACATTTCACTAGTAAAATCCTGTGCTAAGTATAATGGGCCAGACTAAATATGTCTGTAGTAATACCCGTTATACGGCTACACTGCTGATACATAACACACAGACCAGCGACTCCGGAGATTACATCTGTATATCTCTCATCAATAATGCAGTTGGAAATGGAACAACTCTGATCATCAGAGGTAAGACACATATTATGGAATCATGTTCTTATTGAAGTGCACAGTAAAAAAAAAAAAAAATAGAAAAAAAACAATTTTCACCTTTAAGATCTGACTTTTTTATTTTTTTAATTGCTAAATTGCAAAAACATTAACATTTAAGTTTTTTCCATATGTTTTTTTGTGGCAGCAGTTTCATTTTTAATAGTGACATTTTGGGGTACATATAATTTATTATTCAGATTAAAAAATAAGGAGGGAATGCAACAAATAACAGCAATTCTGCAATTTTGCATACCATATATAGTCGAGTATAAGCCGACCCGCGTATGATCCGAGGCACCTAATTTTACTACAAAAAACTGGGAAAACTTATTGACTCCAGTATAAGCTGGGTATGCATTCTCCCCTCATCCCCATCCTGGTATGCATGGCTCCTCATCCCTATCCTGGTATGCATGGCTTTTCATCCCTATCCTAGTATGCATGTCCTCCTCATCCCCATCCTGGTATGCATGACTCCCCATCCTACTTACCATCCCTGTGCTCCATTGCAGCATTTTGTTCCAGTGCCAGCAACTTAAGCAGCAGGGCAATCACATGAAAATTCAGGCCTATGGGAGTGGAGGGTAGTGCATATTAATTTCCTTAAGTAGCGGGCACACGTGATCTCCCTGCCGGCGACTGCAACTACTGTACCCGCTATTAAAGAGAAATGAATATTCACTGCCAGCACAGTGAATATTCATTTCTCTTTAGCTGTGGGCACAGGCTTTAGCTGCAGCAGCCGGCTCCTGCGAACCGCTGCACCTCCACTGCCACTCCCCCTCCGTCTTCTGGGACCCTCACTCATGTATAAGCCGAGGGGGCTTTTTCAGCACAAAAAGGGCTGAAAAACTCGGTTCATACTTGAGTATATACGGTATTTGTTTTTTAAAATACGGCTTTACAACATGCATCAAATGGTTTCAATGACGCATTAAGATTATTCAGAGGCTCAGCATAATTAAGACAATATCAAGTGTAGCTATAAATGTATTACCTTTGCATAATAAAATTACTTTAAATGAATAATTCTTGTATCTCCATTCTCTGGGGATTATACCTTGAATTTTTCTCTATACAAAACTTTGAGAAGCATATTTTTTTGCAGGATGAATTGATGTTTTTATTAATATCATGTAGGGGTAGATTCAACTTTTTGATCACCTTTTAGTCCAGTTTATGTGAAGAGAAATTCTGACATTCTGTTTTTTATTTTTAACCCATTTATTATACAAATGTCATGTTAAATAACATTATCAGCATATAGATCAGGCCACTACAGACGGAAATATCAAGTATGTATAATAAAATAATTTTTAAATTTTTTTTTGTTATTACTTAGGAACTTTAACATGTAGAAGCCTGATTGCTCATATCATAACCTGAGAACATGCGTTTATGTGCTGCATGTATGCAAAATTAAACACAAGCCTCAATTTTTTGTGGTTTTTCTTTTTATTTTTGTATTGTGTGCATGTCCGGACGTGGCCTCCCTTCCTTGAGCTGGATATTACATTTAAATAGCTTCCCATGGCTGGTATCCACAGTTCGGGACCCAGTCCTTTGTCTGCCCTTATACACAATGAGGTCAACTCTGACACATGAAAAGGTTTTTAAAATTAGACAGCGTAGGACCATCCTGAACAGGGTCACCTTTCAGATGGTGAGATGGCTTTTATGCTTTTTTGATCAAAAACAGTGTTTACTAAGAACCCTCTGTTATTTAACCCCTTAATAACCGCCGTTACACCTTTTAACGGCGGTGGTTAAGGGTACTTAAACCACAGCGCCGTTAATTAACGGCTCTGTGGAGAAAGTATATAGCGCCCCCCCAGAGTCGGATTTTCTACGGAGTCTCGGCTACTGGGGGTAGCCGAGACCCCAGAGAACATGATTAGAGTCGGTTTTTACCGACCCCGCTTTTGTGATCGCCGTTATTAACCATATAACGGCGACAGCAAAAAAAAAGGCGCGAGTCTGCTTTAAATTTATCTCTCCTCTGATGTGATCGCACATCAGAGGGGAGAGAAATAGGGTCCCCGGGACCCCCGATGGGTCCCCATTACCTCCCGGTGTCCCCCCATCCTCGGGCAGATATCTGTCTTCTTCCTGCAAAGAAAATGGCGGGCGCATGCACAGTGCGCCCGCCGAATCTGCCGGCCTGCAGATTCATTCATTCATTCAGTGCAGGACATTTTGATCACTGTGATAAACGCTATCACAGTGATCAAAATAAAATAAATAGTAAATAAACCCCCTTTTATCACCACCTTAGTTAGGGACATATAATAAAATAAAGAAAATATATTTATTTTCATTTTTCCATTAAGGTTAGGGTTATAATTAGGGTTAGGGTTACAATTAGAGTTGGAATTAGGGTTGGGATTAGGGTTAGGATTAGGGTTAGGGTTGGGATTAGGGTTAGTGGTGTGTTGGGGTTAGGGTTGGAGCTAGAATTGATGGGTTTCCACTATTTAGGCACATTAGGGGGTCTCCAAACACGACGTGGCGTTCAAAAAGTCAGATGGTGCTCCCTCTCTTCCGAGCCCTGCGTGCGCCCAAACAGTGGTTTACCCTAACATATTGGGTATCAGCATACTCAGGACAAATTGCACACCAATTTTGGGTTTCCAATTTCTCCTGTTACCCTTGGGAAAATAAAAAATAGCTGGCTAAAAAAATCATTTTTTTCATGGCTCTGCGTTTATAAACTTCTGTGAAGCACTAAAATAGGGTCACTTGTAGGGGGTTTCCACTGTTTAGGCACATCAGGGGCTCTCCAAACGCGACATGGTGTCCAATCTAGATTCCAGCCAATTTTGGCTTGAAAAAGTCAAATGGCGCTCCTTCTCTTTTGAGCTCTGCTGTGCGCCGAAACAGTGGTTCCCCCCACATATGGGGTATCAGCGTACTCAGGACAAATTGGAAAACAACTTTTGTGGTCCAATTTCTCCTGTTACCCTTGGTAAAATAAAAAATTAGTGACAAAAAATTGTGGCAAAAAAATAGGATTTTTTATTTTCATGCCCGAGCATTATAAACTTCTCTGAAGCACTTGGGGGTTCAAAGCGCTCACCATGTATCTAGATAAGCTCCTTGAGGGGTCTAGATTCCAAAATGGTGTCACTTGTGGGGGATTTATACTGTTTAGGCACATCAAGGGCTCTGCAAACACAACATGACGCCCGCAGAACATTCCATCAAAGTCTGCATTACAAAATGGCACTCCTTAACATCCAAGCTCTCCCATGCGCCCAAACAGTGGTTCCCCCTCACATATGGGGTATCAGCGTACTCAGGAAAAATTGCACAACAACTTTTGTGGTCCAATTTCTCCTGTTACCCTTGGGAAAATAAAAAACAATGGGCTTAAAAAATCATTTTGAGGAAAAAAAATATTATTTATTTTCACGGCTCTACGTTATAAACTTCTGTGAAGCACTTTGAGGTTCAAAGTGCTCACCACACATCTAGATAATTCCTTAAGGGATCTAGTTTCCAAAATGTGGTCACTTGTCGTGCACCAAAAAGTGGTTTACCCCAAATATGGGGTATCGGCGTATTCAGGAGAAATTGGACAACAAATTTTGTGGTTCATTTTCTCTTTTAACACATGTGAAAATAAAAAAAATTGGTTCTGAAGAAAAAATTTTTCAAAAAAGTTAAATGTTAATTTTTTCCTTCCACATTGCTTCAGTTCCTGTGAAGCACGTAAAGGTTTAACAAACTTCTTGAATGTGGTTTTGAGTACCTTGAGGGGTGCAGTTTTTAGAATGGTGTCACTTTTGGGTATTTTTTATCATATAGACCCCTCAAAGTGACTTCAAATGTGATGTGATCCCTAAAAAAAAAATGGTGTTGGAATAATGAGAAATCACTGGTCAACCTTATAACTTCGTAACAAAAATAATTTTGTTTCCAAAATTGTGCTGATGTAAAGTAGACATGTGGGAAATGTTATTTATTAAGAAATTTGTGTGACATAATATCTCTCTGATTAAAGGGCATAAAAATGTAAAGTTTGAAAATTGCTAAGTTTTCAAAATTTTCAACATATTTCTGTTTTTTTTTAGAAATAAACGCAATTCATATATATATAAAAAAAAAATTACCACTAACGTGAAGTACAATATGTCACGAAAAAACAATCTCAGAATCAGCGGGATTCATTAAAGCGTTCCAGAGTTATAACCGCATAGAGTGACAGTGGTCAGAATTGTAAAAATTGGCCCGGTCATTAAACTGCAAATTGGCTCTGTCACAAAGGGGTTAAACGCACTTTTGCTTTTTTTACTTATGTCTTCATTAGTGGATTATAATAAAAAGTTGTCCTTTTTGATTTCCATGTTGTTTCCTTTAGGTGTTGTATACCAACTTAAACCCAAGCTCAATTTGTTTGTATTTTTTCATATCTTACCCTGCAAAATATCATTATTAGGTGAGCTAAGCTTGTAGCTCTGTCGGTCATTGTTATTCCCAGGCTGCCAAAACAGCTCATCAACAATGTGGGGGAGGAATGATGGGGTGGTGAGTGAGTCTCCTCCCTATGTTGAATAGATTAAATGCTTCATTATTACTGACAGCAGAACCTATGGTGTTAAACTGCAAGGGTCAAAGATAACTTTCGATTTTGGCAATTGCAGCAGGACGGATATGCTTTACAGCCTGACTTCTGTCATTGATCTTTTGGATGACCAACATGAGAAAAATGTACATCATACTGCAGGAACTACTTATGGACTATTATGTATATTGTTTTTATAGGGTGTGAAAAAGTTAACATAAAAACTTGATTTATACAATAGAATATTTCACAATGTATCTTGTGTCCTCTTGAACTAATTTTCCAGCATAAAATGTGGATTCACTTTGCAATCACGTTATACTATTTTGTACTGATCCATACTAATAAAATGATATCTCATTATTAAAGACAAAATCACCTCCGGAATGTTTGTCCATCTCCTCGTTCCACACCAGCATCTTAATCTTCCCAACCATCGTATACTGGCATGTGTGGTACATAACGTTCCTTGTGCAGCTTATATAACCTGGAACATTTCTGGAAGATTTTCCAAGGGCAAGATGACCTCAATTCAGAGATCAAATGGAAAATGGAACTTTACAAACATCATTTCACTTGCTATAAACACATTAAAGACTGAAGGTCTGGTGACTTGTAAAGTTCAGTTTAATTCTTCTATTACAGCAGATGTCCACTGGCAAAACACAGGTAAGAGAAAATAGTAATCAGCATGATCCAAATAATACATTTTTCCCCAAAATATAATATTGTTATAAGCCATTAAAGGACCACTTTTAAAACCTCTCTCTGCTATCCGACGTACTATTCCGTCCATGTGACCTGGGACTTAATTCCCATGGACAGAATAGTACGTCATACTCGATCAGCCGCACTCATGGGCAGAACGTGGCTGATCGCAGCCGGTTGTCAGTTGATTCTCACAGCTGACACCGGGCACTAAGTGCCAGGAGCGGTCTCGGACCGCTCCTGACACTTTAACCCCCAGAACACTGCGATCAAACAAGATTGCATTGTTCGCGTGTCGGCAGAGGCATCAGTAGAAGCGTCGGCAGGGAGGGGGCTCCCTACTTGCTTCCCTGAGTGTCTCCATGGAGACCCCCAGCTCCAAGATGGCCTGTAGTGAGGTGGGTTGTCAGTGCCTGCTAAGAGCAGGCACCTGAAAGCCTCCTTCACTGCCTGTCAGATCACTGATCTGACACAGCGCAGTGCAAAGTGTCAGATCAGGAATCAGACTTTATATAGTAATGTCCCATACTGGGACAATGTAAGAAAGTTTAAAAAAAAACTAACATGCGTAAATATATTTTTTTAAAAATTCCTAAATAAAAAAAAATTTCCCCAATAAATACATTTCTGCAAATAAAAAAAAAACAATAAAAGTACACATTTAGTATCGCTACACCTGTAATCACCCGACCTATAAAACTGTCCCCACTAGTTAACCCTTTAGTGAATCCCATAAAAAAGTAAGGCAAAAAAACAATGCTTTATCTTCATACCGCTGAACAAGAAGTGGAATAACACTTGATCAAAATTACGGATATAAATAAACAATGGTACCACTGAAAACGTCATCTTGTCCCGCAAATAATGAGCCGCCATACAGCATCATCAGAGAAAAAATAAAAAAGTTATAGCTCTTAGAATAAAGCGATGCAAAAATTATTTTTTATATAAAATAGTTTTTATTGTATAAAAGCGCCAAAACATAAAAAAAATATAAATAAGGTATCACTGCAATCATACTGACCCGTAGAATAAAACTGCTTTGTAAACGCCCCCCAAAAGAAATTCATGAATTCCTGGTTTTTGCGTATACTGTCTCCCAAAAATCCTAATAAAAAGTGATCAAAAAAGTCGTGCCCGAAAATAGTACCAATAAAAAGGTCAACTCTTCCCACTAAAAACAAGACCTAACATGACCCTGTGGGCCAAAATATGGAAAAATTATAGCTCTCAAAATATGATGGTGCAAAAACAATTTTTTGCAATAAAAAGCGTCTTTTAGCGTGTGACAGCTTCCAAACATAAAAATCTGATATAAAAACCTACTATAAATAGTAAATCAAACCCCCCCTTTATCACCGCTTTTGTTTTGGAAAAATAATAAAATAAAACAAGTATTTATTTCCATTTTACCATTTGGCTAAAGTTAGGGTTGGGGCTAAAGTTAGGGTTATGGTTGGAGCTAAAGTTAGGGTTAGGCTTAGGGTTGGTTCTAAAGTTAGGTTTATTGATGGGGCTAAAGTTAGAGTTAGGGTTGGGGCTAAAGTTAAGGTTAGGCTTAGGGTTGGGGCTAAAGTTAGGGTTAGGGTTGGGGCAAAAGATAGGGTTATGGTTTGGTTTAGGGTTAGGTTATTGTTTGGATTAGGGTTAGGGTTGGGATTAGGTTTAGGATGTGTGTTACGGTTAGGTTTGTGTTTAGGGTTTAGCTAGGGCTGGATATTGTGCTAATGAAGTTTCTTTTTATTATTCAATGTATATTTAAACAAGACCACATTTACGAAAAAAGGACAAAAAAGTATACCAAGATAACGTTTCGACCCACAATACGGTCTTTATCAAATCCTTATCAAGGACACTCCTCAGTGAGGTTTGATAAAGACCCTATTATGGGTCGAAACGTTACCTCGGTATACTTTTTTGTCCTTTTTTCTCCATGTGGAGTTGTTTAAATATATATTGAATAATAAAAAGAAACTTCATTAGCACAATATTTTGCTCGAGTGTGACTGTTTTTCAACTTTGTTAAAGTGGGCTTGTTTCCCAGTTCAGTCTGCACCTAATTTATTGAGTACGCATCATTCTCCTCTCCCTATTGCTAGGGCTGGGATTAGGGTTAGGGGTGTGTTGGGGTTAGGGTTAAAGTTAGAATTGGGAGGGTTTCCACTGTTTAGGCACATCAGGGGCTCTCCAAACGCTACATGACGTTCGATTTCAATTCCAGACAATTCTGCGTTGAAAAAGTCAAACGGTGCTCCTTCTTTTCAGAACTCTGCTGTGCGTCCAAACAGTGATTTACCCCCACATATAGGATATTGGCGCACTCAGGACAAATTGGACAACAACTTTTTGGGGTCCAATTTCTCCTATTACTCTTGTAAAAGTAAAATATTGGGGACGAAAAGATCATTTTTGTAAAAAAAAAAAATACAGCTGTACATTATAAACTTCTGTGAAGCACTTGGGGGTTCAAAGTGCTCACCACACATCTAAATAAGTTCCTTAGGGGTTCTAATTTCCAAAATGGTGTCACTTGTGGGGTGTTTCCATTGTTTAGGCACATCAGAGGCTCTCCAAACGCGACATGGCTTCCAATCTCAATTCCAGCCAATTTTGCATTGAAAAGTCAAACGACACTCCTTCCCTTCCGAGCTCTACCATGTGCCCAAACAGTGGTTTACCTGCACATATGGGGAATCAGCATACTCAGGACAAATTGTACATTTTTTATTAAAAAAAGTTGAATAGTGTCACTTTTGAGTATTGTCTATCATATATACCTCTCAAAGTGACTTCAAATGTGATGTGGTCCCCAAAAAAAAATGGTGTTCTAAAAATGAGAAATCGCTGTTTAACTTTTAACCCTTCTAACTTCTTTAACCAAAAAAATTCTGGTTCCAAAATTGTGCTGATGTAGACATGTGGAAATGTTACTTATTAAGTATTTTGTGTGATTTAAGGGCATGAAAATCCAAAGTTGGAAAATTGCTAAATTTTTACTAAATTTCCTTTTTTTCCGCAAATAAACGCAAGTCATATCAAAGCAATTTTACCACTGTCTTGAAGTACAATATGTCATGAGAAAACACTGTCAGAATCACCAGGATCCATAGAAACGTTCCTAAGTTTTTACCTCATAAAGGGACAGTGGTCAGAATTGTAAAATTTGGCCTGGTCATTAACATGCATACCACCCTTGTGGGTAAAGGGGTTAAAAACAGCTCTGCAAACTTAAATTATTACCATATAAATGCAAATAATTTTTATTGTCGTTGACCAGTGTTCTTCTGGTCATCATTGTAGGGTCTAATGAAGTTTTTTAAAAATAGTCTATGGTGTTCATCTCCTAGGTAAACATTGGAATAATTTTCCTTCTGATTGTCAAAATTATTTGATACCAGTAGTGACACTGGGTCTTCTACTGCTGCTGACTTTGTTTGGTCACCTGCTATGGATCTACAAGAGATCAGGTAAGAAACATTTACTCATCCAGGCTCCCCACTTTTTGCAAACAGTTGAATCTTTTGGAGTAGATGATAATGGAATATTTGAATAGATGAAATAAAAAAAGATCATAGGGTGAATCTTCTTAAAGGACCATTTCTGCTAACATTTGTTTTCTTACCCAATGACTAGGTAATAAATGTTAGCTTGGTAGAGGTCCAAAAACTGCGATTCCCATAAATCACTTGAATTTTTTTGTTTTTTTTTTCCTTGTTTTCATATGACCATTAAGTTGCATTTTCTGGTAGCATTTATACTTGACAACTGCTCAATACAATATCCTCCACATTGTGGATATGCTAGTGAAGGTTGAAGGGTTCCTGAAATGGGTCAGCACTAATACAACATTATCATTTAAAGATTTATTATAGCAGTGTCAAATGGGCTTAATTAACTCTAGAACTTATAGGTAAATTGTCTATGAAACCACTGTCTCTGTTTAGAAGGGTATGTCAGTCAGGTTTATGTTATCAGAAGGTTGGAATTCTGAGATCTCTGCCTTCATCATTCAAATTTTTCAATTTTTTTTTCAGATAAATTTGGCAATATTCCCATTGATAAAAATAGAAGTCAGGTAAGTTTTCAACTAAATAACTTGCTAAAATGTGTTACTAGAAAGAACATTTGCGAATGTGGGTCTGGCACCTGGACACTAACACTCAGTTGGATTTGTTGGGAAAAGACTTAAAGGCCTTTCTTTCTTTATTTCTTGCCTTTACTTTGTTTAATTTTTTATAATTTTTGCCTATTTTTCATTTATGCCTAGTCCTTCTTTTAATTTCAGCCTTTTGAAAGGCTATTTTATGTGTTCTCCTGGGTCTTTATGTTTGCCAAAAAAGGATTTTGTTTTCCAGATGTTTTTGGCTGATTCATCAATTGTAACTTTTTAAAAACTTGTTAAATTTGGCATAAAAGATTTTTAGCCGTCACTGGAGTGTTAAGTGTTTTATGCAAATATTATGGTATTGAGCAAAATGAGCAACTTTTTTTACACTAATAAGTCATTAACAAGGTCAAGGAGAAAAACATACAACATTTTTTTTTGCAACATTCATGAACCACATGCGCCATATTGAAAACATTTGACACAAAAAATATCAATGAACACCACAAGACAAAAGAAGAAAACTGACTTAAAAAACCTGCAAATGATGATCTCTTGTCAATGCTGTACCTTTCATGGTGAGATAATCTGAGACAGAGGATAGTGTGGCCGATTCATTAAAGCTATTATGCAACAAAACTGGCGTAAAACACTTTGAAAAATTGCTTAATATTTGTGCAACTCGGAGTTACGAACAAAAATTAAATTTTTGCCATTTTTACACCAGTTTCAAGCAGCTCAGCCAAAAAAGGGTGGAGCTGTAGAAGAGCTGGGTAAGAGCCAGGGTATAGTTATGCCCACACGTCAAATTAAGCAAAAGTGTTGGCATTTCTTTCACCAGCAATGCTACTCCAATCATAGATTAGAGTAGCTATCCTAATGACATGCATGGAGGCATATGCCATTACAAATGTGCACCAAATTCATTAAGGGGCTTGTGCCTTTTTAAAAATTCTGCGCATCATACTCCAGCGATCCCTTCATTAAGATTGGTGTGTGGAACAATCGGCTCCAGTATATTCTCTATGATCTTAAATTACATCTAGATCTGAAGGAATGAGCTATTGTCTTAATATAGGGTAAACACATTACAATCTGTTCACATTTGCATCATAGTTTTAATAGAAGTCACAGCGTAAAGTAATGCAGCAGTACTTAATGTCAAGCAGCAGCCGCAAAAGCAAACAAGATTTTAGGATGTATAAAATGAGAGAAAAAATCCCGTGATCCCAACGTATTATTACCCCTTTATAAATCACTGGTGAGGCCACATCTAGAATATGAGATCCAGATTTGGGCTTCACATTTTAAAAAGGATATTCAGAAATCAGAGTCAGTTCAAAGGCGGCAACTAGATTATTACAAGGGATAGAAGGTCTCTCATATATGATGAGAGGTTGGAAAAGTTGGGCTTGTTTAGCTTAGAAAAAAGATGCCTCAGAGGAGATCTCATTTCTATGTATAAATAAATGTGGTCAGTACAGATGACTGGCACATGACTTATTCCTGCCAAAGACCATACTGAGGACCAGGGGCACTCTTTATGGATGGAGGAAAGGCAATTCCAATATCTAAATAGGAAAGGGTTTTTTACAGTTAGAGCAGTCAGACTGTAGAATGCCAACCACAAGAGGTAATAATGGCAGACACTATAACCACTTTTAAAAAAGGGCTGGACAATTTCCTGGATATATATAACATTGACGGTTATAGCTAAATTAGTGACGAAATGTACAATTAATGGAGAAAGGTTGAACTTGATGGATCTAGGTCTTTATTCAACCCATGTAACTATGTAACACAATGCCCTACCTATCACATGAGACAAAATACACAGATGCGCGATGGACACCAATGACTTTTAGCAATGTTCATTGGGTGCTGTCATGGTGTTCTAGGTTTGGCAGAAAATCCAAATGGGACTACCAATAGAGGTTCTGGGCAGTGTGAACAGAACTATTGTTGGTGTAGGTTGATTTCTGGGAAGTACTTTACTACCTCCAAATCTGGTTGGTAATCTAAAAAATTTGGTTGACAGCCCATCTATGTTGTGATGCCAAGGAATAATCCACTTTTATTGAAACGACATTTTGAACAAAGGGTCTTTTGTCAAGCTTGTCAGGATGTCCAAGGAAAGTTGTTCTGACAGGACTAGTAATATTGGCTCATGCAGTGTCGGACTGGGCCCACCAGTAACATTGACTTTGGGGGCCCACTTTTCACATGCATACAAATATTACACTACCCTTGTTCACAAATTTACCTATACCTCTATATAATAATAATCTGGGTAGTTTGGTTAATGAATGATGATATGCTGCTTTTTTCTGTGCAAAGTGAAACAAGTGAATTATACAAAGTACTGCCCATAAAAGGGGATAGGTGGCCCAGATCTGCACAGGGACCCACCGAGGGATTCCCCAGTTACCATATGGGCCAGTCCGAGCCTGGGCTCATGTATGGTTTGGGTTTTGTACCCTGGCTGATATTAATAATGACAATATTATTTGCATTTTTAGGATGAAATTACGTATGCACAGCTGAACATGTATGAGCTCAACAAAGGAAGAAAATAGACATGTCTGCTTCATCAACTCCTATTAATGCCTATCATGTAATGAATTACACATTTATTAAAAAAATCAAGTTTTGAACCTTAAACTGGTTACTTCTAACTTGTTTTTCATTATACTTAGCAGTGGATACATTCTGTCAGATCATGATATATAATAAATATAATAAATTACTTTATTAGTTTGTACATATACAGTATGTGTGTGATCCTTTTTATGCAAGTTTGATAACTATAATAAATGGAGACCAGGATTAACCTGAGGAAATGATTCTGTGGACCCACCCTTTAACTCTAGGTAATATGTCCTCGTAGACCATGAAGCCCATGAAGATCATGAAGCTTGGGTCCCCGCCCTGCATGTTTGGCGCTCTTTAGAGAGCCAATGAACATGCAGGGATTGTCTGCCACACACTTTAATGCCGCAGTCATGTTGGTTGTGGCATTACAGTGATTGGCTGGCCGCACAGCGTCATCAGATCTATATCAGACCTGACGCTGCCATGCTCGTCACAGTCTGCTCAGGAATCAGGCAGTGTAGGGAGAGTTGCTGCTGAGCTAGGGAGAGATTTGCTTGCTTTGTACTGAGTGGTTTTAATCCAAATATATTACACATATACATCTCAACTAACAGTCCTTCTGAGGACTAACAAAGCTGCATAGATATCAGTGCTAGGCAGGCAGTGTATGTGGCAGACTGCGGTGCATATAGCCAGAGGGTCCATTCCAGCACTGTCTGCTGCTGCCTATTACATACACTGTGTGCAGAATTATTAGGCAAATGAGTATTTTGATCACATCATCCTTTTTATACATGTTGTCCTACTCCAAGCTGTATAGGCTTGAAAGCCAACTGCCAATTATCTAAATCAGGTGATTTGCATTTCTGTAATGAGGAGGGTGTGGTCTAATGACATCAACACCCTATATAAGGTGTGCTTAACTCCTTAACGACCAAGCCATTTTGTAGGTTAAAGAACAGGCCAATTTTTACAATTCTGACCACTGTCAATTTATGTGCTTATAACTCTGGAATGCTTCAACGGATCTTGGCGATTCTGAGAATGTTTTCTCGTGACATATTGTACTTCATGATAGTGGAAAAATTTCTTCAATATAACTTGCGTTTATTTATGGAAAAAAACGGAAATATGGCAAAAATTTTGAAAATTTTGCTATTTTCAAACTTTTAATTTTTATGCCATTAAATCAGAGAGATATGTCACAAAAATAGTTAATAAATAACATTTCCTACATGTCTACTTTACATCAGCACAATTTTGGAACCAAATTTTTTTTTTGTTAGGAAGTTATAAGTGTTAAAAGTTGACCAGCGATTTCTATTTTTTCCAACAAAATTTACAAAACCATTTTTTTTTAGGGACCACCTCACATTTGAAGTGAATTTGAGGGGTCAATATGACAGAAAATACCCAAAAGTGACAACATTCTAAAAACTGCATCCCTCAAGGTGTTCAAAGCCACATTCAAGAAGTTTATTAACCCTTTAGGTACTTCACAAGAATTGAAGCAATGTGGAAGGAAAAAATGAACATTTAACTTTTTTTCCCAAAATTTTTCTTTCGACACAATTTTTAAAATTTTGTCAAGGGTATCAGTAGAAAATGAACCACAATATTTGTTGTACAATTTCTCCTGAGTACACCAATACCCCATTTGTGGGGGAAAACCAATCTTTAGGCACTCGGCAGTGCTCAGAAGGGAAGGAGCATCATTTGAGATTTTGAATGTCAAATTGGCTGGAATCGAGAGCGGACACCATGTCGAGTTTGGAGAGTCCTTGATATATCTAAACAGTGGAAACCCCCCATAAGTGACCCCATTATGGAAACTAGACCCCCCAAGGAACTTATCTAGATCTGTGGTGAGCACTTTGAATTCCCAAGGGCTTCACAGAAGGTTATAATGTAGAGCCTAAAATTTAAAAATCATATTTTTTCCACAAAAATTATCTTTTCACCCCAAATTTTTATTTTTCAAAGGATAAACGGATCCCAAGAGTTATTGAGCAATTTGTCCTGAGTACGCTGATACCCCATATGTGGGGGTAAACCACTATTTTGGCGCATGGCAGAGCTCGGAAGGGAAGCAGCGCCATTTGACTTTTTTGGCTGGAATTGAGATTGGACACCATGTAGCATTTGGAGAGTCCCTGTGTGCCAAAACAGTGGAAACCCCCCACAAGTGACCCAATTTTGGAAACTAGACCCCCCAAGGAACTTATCTAGATGTGTGGTGAGAGCTTTGAACCCCCAAGGGCTTCACAGAAGGTTATAACGTAGAGCTGTAAAATTAAAAAATCATATCTTTCCACAAAAATGATCTTTCCACCCTCAATTTTTATTTTTCAAAGGGTAATAGGACCCCAAAAGTTATTGTTCAATTTGTCCTGAGTGCGCTGATACCCCATATGTGGGGGTAAACCACTATTTGGGCGCATGGCAGAGCTCGGAAGGGAAGCAGCGCCATTTGACTTTTTTGGCTGAAATTGAGATTGGATGCCGTGTCGCATTTGGAGAGTCCCTGTGTGCCTAAACAGTGGAAACCCCCCACAAGTGACCCAATTTGGAAACTAGACCCCCCAAGGAACTTATCTAGATGTGTGGTGAGAGCTTTTAACCCCCAAGGGCTTCACAGAAGGTTATAACGTAGAGCTGTAAAATTAAAAAAATCATATCTTTATCACAAAAATGATCTTTCCACCCCCAATTTTTATTTTCCAAAGGGTAATAGGACCACAAAAGTTATTGTGCAATTTGTCCTGAGTACGCTGATACCCCATATGTGGGGGTAAACCACTATTTTGACGCATGGCAGAGCTCGGAAGGGAAGGAGCGCCTTTTTCAAATGCAGACTTTAATGGAATGGTCTGCGGGTGTCATGTCACGTTTGGAGAGCCCCTGATGTGCCTAAAGAGTAGAAACCCCCCAAAAGTGACTCCATTTTGGAAACTAGACCCCCCAAGGAACTTATCTAGATGTGTGGTGAGCACTTTAAACCCACAAGTGCTTCACAGAAGTTTATAACGTAGAGCCCTGAAAATAAAAAAATCTTATTTTTTTCCACAAAAATAATCTTTTTGCCCCCAAATTTTTATTTTTATAAGGGTAACAGGAGAAATAGGACCCCAAAAGCTATTGTGCAATTTGTCCTGAGTACGTTGATACCCCATATGTGGGGGGGAACCACTCTTTTGACGCATGGCAGAGCTCGGAAGGGAAGGAGCACAGTTTTTAAATGCAGACTTTGATGGAATGGTCTGCGGGTGTCATGTCGCGCTTGGAGAGCCCCAGATGTGCCTAAATAGTAGAAACCCCCCACAAGTGACCCCATTTTGCAAACTAAACCGCCCAAGTAACTTATCTAGATGTGTGGTCAGTAGAGTTGAGCATTCCGATACCGCAAGTATTGGGTATCGGCCGATATTCGCTGTATCGGACTTTAGATACTTAGTTCCGATATTTTCCATATATCGTATACCGGAATCGGAAGTTCCCATAATTCTTTGAGAGGCAATGTGATTTTATTCAGCCAATGAGGAATCCTAAGAAGTGTGGGCACATCCTGTACTGCTGCGGTCATGTTAACTAATGGCATGGCTGTGATTGGATGCTGAAATGATGTCAGAATGCACTATAAAAGGCGCCGCCGCCATTTTAGCGTCACTGTGCTGTGAATTCAGTTAAGGACAGAACGCTGCTCTGCTGACTCTGAGGGACAGTTAGAGATTGCGATTTTGTGTACTGTGCTTTAGGCAGGCTAGTTTAACAACCGCTGTGTAAAGCTTCCTTTAGCCTTGCAGTGTTGTTTTCACAGCTCTGCAAGGTCTGTGTGTGAGTGCAGGTGACGCGCTGCAGTTTGCTCTGCATCCAACGCTGTTTGTAGGCATCTAAACGTGTCACTCACAGACTCTTTTTTTTTTTTCTTTAGTGTAATTCTTGCAGCTCCATTCAATTGAAATTATAGTGTGACGTGCTTCCATCCGTATCCAATACATTGGTTGCAAACACTATAGAAGTCCACAAAGGAGCCTTTCAAAGATAGTGACCAGTTGTGTGCACTGCAGTGTTCACTCTAGTCTGTGATATATTTTTTTTTTGGTGAGTGCAGATCACGCTCCAGTTAGTTCTTAAACCACTGCTGGTTATAGTCTGCTGAACGTGTGTCACTGCCTCATCCTTGTCATTTTTCTATAATTGTTGCTGCTCCATTCTATTTAAAATAACTCCAATCTATTAGTGTGACGCGCTTCCATCCGTATACAATACATTGGTTGCAAACACTATAGAAGTCCACAAAGGAGCCTTTCACAGATAGTGACCAGTTGTGTGCACTGCAGTTGTTCACTCTAGTCTGTGATATATTTTTTTTTTGCTGAGTGCAGATCACGCTCCAGTTAGTTCTTAAACCACTGCTGGTTATTGTCTGCTGAACGTGTGTCACTGCCTCATCCTTGTCATTTTTCTATAATTGTTGCTGCTCCATTCTATTTAAAATAACTCCAATCTATTAGTGTGACGCGCTTCCATCCGTATACAATACATTGGTTGCAAACACTATAGAAGTCCACAAAGGAGCCTTTCACAGATAGTGACCAGTTGTGTGCACTGCAGTGTTCACTCTAGTCTGTGATATATTTTTTTTTTGCTGAGTGCAGATCACGCTCCAGTTAGTTCTTAAACCACTGCTGGTTATAGTCTGCTGAACGTGTGTCACTGCCTCATCCTTGTCATTTTTCTTTAATTGTTGCTGCTCCATTCTATTTAAAATAACTCCAATCTATTAGTGTGACGCGCTTCCATCCGTATACAATACATTGGTTGCAAACACTATAGAAGTCCACAAAGGAGCCTTTCACAGATAGTGACCAGTTGTGTGCACTGCAGTGTTCACTCTAGTCTGTGATATATTTTTTTTTGCTGAGTGCAGATCACGCTCCAGTTAGTTCTTAAACCACTGCTGGTTATAGTCTGCTGAACGTGTGTCACTGCCTCATCCTTGTCATTTTTCTATAATTGTTGCTGCTCCATTCTATTTAAAATAACTCCAATCTATTAGTGTGACGCGCTTCCATCCGTATACAATACATTGGTTGCAAACACTATAGAAGTCCACAAAGGAGCCTTTCACAGATAGTGACCAGTTGTGTGCACTGCAGTGTTCACTCTAGTCTGTGATATATTTTTTTTTGCTGAGTGCAGATCACGCTCCAGTTAGTTCATAAACCACTGCTGGTTATAGTCTGCTGAACGTGTGTCACTGCCTCATCCTTGTCATTTTTCTATAATTGTTGCTGCTCCATTCTATTTAAAATAACTCCAATCTATTAGTGTGACGCGCTTCCATCCGTATACAATACATTGGTTGCAAACACTATAGAAGTCCACAAAGGAGCCTTTCACAGATAGTGACCAGTTGTGTGCACTGCAGTGTTCACTCTAGTCTGTGATATATTTTTTTTTTGCTGAGTGCAGATCACGCTCCAGTTAGTTCTTAAACCACTGCTGGTTATTGTCTGCTGAACGTGTGTCACTGCCTCATCCTTGTCATTTTTCTTTAATTGTTGCTGCTCCATTCTATTTAAAATAACTCCAATCTATTAGTGTGACGCGCTTCCATCCGTATACAATACATTGGTTGCAAACACTATAGAAGTCCACAAAGGAGCCTTTCACAGATAGTGACCAGTTGTGTGCACTGCAGTGTTCACTCTAGTCTGTGATATATTTTTTTTTGCTGAGTGCAGATCACGCTCCAGTTAGTTCTAAACCACTGCTGGTTATAGTCTGCTGAACGTGTGTCACTGCCTCATCCTTGTCATTTTTCTATAATTGTTGCTGCTCCATTCTATTTAAAATAACTCCAATCTATTAGTGTGACGCGCTTCCATCCATATACAATACATTGGTTGCAAACACTATAGAAGTCCACAAAGGAGCCTTTCACAGATAGTGACCAGTTGTGTGCACTGCAGTGTTCACTCTAGTCTGTGATATATTTTTTTTTTGCTGAGTGCAGATCACGCTCCAGTTAGTTCTTAAACCACTGCTGGTTATAGTCTGCTGAACGTGTGTCACTGCCTCATCCTTGTCATTTTTCTATAATTGTTGCTGCTCCATTCTATTTAAAATAACTCCAATCTATTAGTGTGACACGCTTCCATCCGTATACAATACATTGGTTGCAAACACTATAGAAGTACACAAAGGGGCCTTTCACAGCTAGTGAACAGTTGTCTGCAGTGTTCACTGCAGTCTCTGCGGAATAACAACACTTAGGCCTTTTAACTTTTCTGACTTTCTTTATCAATCTACCAAGATGAAGAAGGCAGGGAGTAAGGCACGTGGTTGTGGCCGTGGAGTTTCAGCAGGGAGAAGACGTGGGGATTCTGTGGCTGCTGCCGCCCCCAGTGACACAGCATCCACCAGTTTTCCCCGTGAGCGTTCCTTTATGTGCAGTTTTGTAGGAGCTCGGCGTACCCCCCTGCTGCGGGAAGAACAAATTGAAGCCGTTGTTGGTTGGATGGCAGCCAATGCATCGACTTCAATTGCTTCCACCTCCTCTCAGGACCACAACACTGTTGAGCAACCATCTGTCTGTTCACCGCCTGTCAAATTGCCCAGGCAGTCAGAGAGTTCTGAACTGGAGCCAGCTGAGTCTCTGTTTCTGTTCTCAGAATCTGTTGGCTTGCAAACAGGGGCCCAGCCAAGCAGCATTCTGGAATGTGAAGAAGAGGGAGTATGCAGTGATGCGCAACAGCTGTGTCTCTCTGAATCAGAAGAGGCGGGTGAGCCAGTGCCGATGGTCAGCACACCGCAGAACGCATCTGATGATGATGAGACTCAGGTGCCAGTTTCTGTTGAGCATGGTGCTGGCCAGACCACCCAACAGCAGCAGGTGTTGGAAAAGGGTAGTGGAGATGATGAGGTCCAAGACCCAACATGGCGTAAGGGACAGGAAGGTGGTGGAAGCAGCTGTGAGGATGAGATTGTCCCAACGGTACAAACAGGAGGGAGAGGTAGGCTGCAGACTCGGTTGCCTGTAGCCTCCAGTTTGGCACCTGTTGGGAGCAGTTCTCTTCCAAAAGTCAAAATGGGTGCTCCCAGGACTTGCACTGCGTGGTCCTTTTTTGACAGACTTGCAGATGATATTTGCTATGTTAAATGCAAGCTGTGTAAGCAAAAAGTAAAAAGAGGTAAAAATTGCAGTAACCTCAATACCACAAATATGTGGAAATATGTGCGGACAAAGCACGTAGTTGAGTTACAAAGACACACTGGAGATGTAGGCCAACCTACAGCAGCACCTACATCTTCAGGTCGTGTTGGAGCCTCTACCTCCAGCTCACACACAGCTGGTTCTGCTTCCTCACAGGATCGCCATGGAAGAACCTCGGTCACTGTTGTCCAGAGACAAAGTGTTATTCCACCCACAGCAGCAAGTTCCCTGTCATCCTCACACTCCCAGGCCACAAAACAGCCATCGGTACCACAGGCATGGGATAAAAGACGGCCATACTCGGCAAACCATTCACGAGCACAGGCTCTGAATGCTGGCATTGCAAAACTCCTGTCCCGTGAAATGCTGTCATTCAGGCTGGTGGAGACTGACAGTTTCCGTAACTTAATGGCATTGGCAGTCCCACAATACAATGTGCCAAGCCGATTTTATTTCAGCAGGCAAGCCGTCCCTGGTCTTCAAAAACATGTCAAGGGAAACATTAAACATGCGCTACTAAACGCCGTCTGTAGCAAGGTCCACCTGACCACCGATGCGTGGACCAGTACCCATGGCCAGGGACGATACCTTTCCCTCACTGCCCATTGGGTCAATGTTGTGGAGCCGGGTACAGATCTTGCCAGTGGCGCTGTACGTGTTCTGCCAACTCCAAGGATTGCAGGAATCCAGTCTGTACACATTGATTCCTCCTCCTACTCCAGTTCCTCAGAATCATCGCTGCAGGAGCCGTCGCGGTCTACCTCCACATGGACCCGTGAACGCTTACCTGTTGCGAACGATATGAGCACAGCCATGGCCAAACGTCAACAGGCCGTCCTGAAATTAATTTCAATGGGGAATCGAAGCCACACAGCGCAGGAGGTCTGGAATGCCATCAAGCAGGAGAGCGACGTGTGGTTTTTGCCAGCGAATCTCCAGCCAGGCTTGGTAGTGTGTGACAATGGCCAAAATCTGGTGGCAACTCTGGCCTTGGCAACCTCACTCACATACCATGTCTGGCACATGTGCTCAACTTGGTCGTGCAGAGTTTTTTGAGGGACTATCCGGATCTTGCTGAACTGCTGCAGAAGGTCCGCCTAGAGTGCGCTCACTTGCGATGTTCCAGCATAGCCAGATCGCGCATTGCTGCTCTGCAACGCAAATTTCGCCTTCCTGAACATCGCATCATATGTGACGTACCCACCAGGTGGAATTCCACCTTACATATGTTGGAGCGGTTGTGTGAGCAACAGCCAGCAGTAATGGAGTATCAGCTGCATCAGGCGCAATCAACTCGCAATTTGCGCCGTTCACACTTCACCACTACTGAGTGGGCCTCTATGAAGGACATCTGCCACGTTTTGCGTGCGTTTGATGACTCAACGCTGATGGCGAGTGCAGATGATGCACTAGTCAGCCTGACTGTCCCCCTTATCTGCCTGCTTCAAAAAACACTGGAAGCACTAAGGGATGAGGTTTTGGAAGAGGTGGAGGATGAGGAGACACAAATTCCATCACCTTTTGGACAGTCAGCGCAACGTGGTTCCTCCCAAAGGGCTTTGCAGGGCTCACTTTGTGAGGAGGATGAGGAGGAGTCAATGGAGGAGGAAGAAATCGCTACAGAGGGAGGTACACAACGCTCTAGTCAGTATGTAGAGCGAGGGTGGGGTGATGCAGAGCAGGTACAGATGACGCCTCTTACAGAGGACAGCGTTTGTTGGGCAGTTGGGAGTCTGCAGCACATGGTTGATTTCATGCTGCAGTGCCTGAGAAACGACCGCCGCATCGCTCACATTCTCACCACATCAGATTATTGGGTGTACACCCTCCTAGACCCTCGCTACCGGGACAACTTACAAAGCCTCATCACACCGTTGAACCGGGAGCGTAAAATGCGGGAGTACCAAGACAGACTGGTGCAATCCATAATATTCTCCATTCCAGCCGAGAGCACTGCTGCTGCTACTGCTTTACAAAGAATCTCTGTGCGTCGAGGCAGTGGAGACACCTCTTCAACAAGAGGGAGCACAAGCAGCGCCTCTGCACAGGGCAAGAGCAGTATGTTACAAATGTGGCAAAGTTTTGTGTCAGCGCCACCAATGTCTACACCATCCGAGTGTAATGTAAGGAGTACAGTTCATATAGTGTCTTGTGCTTGGGTGCGATGAAAACACAGGAGTCACAGGTTTGATATAGAAGGTATTACTTCATACAAGTGGCAATAATAGTCACACAGTTTGCAGATACAAAAGCAGGAGACACAGCAGGCCAGAGTAACTTAAGCTCAGCAATCACTCTCCACAACAGGTTCAGGATCTCTTCTCTGTTACCGTAAGTCCATGCAAACGTGGATTTATCAAATAGCAAGGTTCCAAAGTCCACGAGTGTTCCAAAGTTCCACAATAGGAAATAACTGGAGTACAAGGTCCAAGGCTTCCAGGAGTCAGGTCACAGGTTCACTGCAAGCTTGATTCTGAAGCACTGATTGCTCAGCTGTGGCTGCTTAAGAAGCAAGAGGAGAGAATCAGGGCGGGAACATGCAAGCTGGAAACTCCATATTGACTGAGGGCAAGATAGCTACAGCAAGACAGAAAGTAAAATGGCTGACGGAAAAACTGAGTTTCAGGAACATGTACACAGAACCTTACATTACTCCCCCCTTAGGGACAACCTCCGGATGACCTCAGACCAGGTGTCACGCTGTCTAATGATATGTATACAATGTCAGTAAACTATTAATACAGGAACAACACTCTATACAACAACTAGTATAGCAACACAGCATGTAAGTATAGAATAGATTTACCTGACACGATATCTGCTGAACTCAGGGTTAATCTTGAGGACTTGATGAGCTGAAACAGGAAAGAGGTGGACCGGGATCTAACCTGACCCTAAACTGGGGTCCTAACTAATCCCTCACCTTGGAGGTACTGATAATGGTTCAGAGGTCCAAGTCTCCAACCTAACCCTGTCTCCTATCAGACCCTGAACCCTGTAATCAGTCCTAAGAAGGATCCTGACTACCACCAAAGGGATATGGGCTGATCTCAGCTAAATACACAGATTAGACATATAAGACAGACAGGATAACACTCGCTTGCATACACACTCAAACACCAAAGGAACATAAATGGTCTGGGAAATAAACTCTAACCAAGTTGAGCTTAGAACAACTAAGGAGCTCACAACTAAAGTCTATACAGATTCATTCCTATCTGTGGTCTGCATGAAGGTTTCACTGGCAACTCCCCAAGCAGACAACCAGGAATTTAAAGGAAACCAATCAACAAATAATCAATTGCAGCCGGGAGAAACTGCACCCAGTCCCAGCACCGAGCACAGACAGAATTAACTCCCTAGCTGCCAAACACAAAGAAACAGCAGCTCAGCTGTGAGAAGTCAAAATGTGCAACCGCGACGATCTTCGTGGCAATGCACACATGACAGCACCCCCCTTCTACGAGGGGCCTCCGGACCCTCAGGGCCAGGCCTGCCCGGGTGAGTTCTGTGGAAGGTCCGAACCAAACGATCTGCGTTAACATCAGACGCAGGGACCCACGTCCTCTCCTCTGGACCATACCCCTTCCAATGCACCAAATACTGAAGGGACCGGCGATTCAGACGTGAGTCAATGATCTTTGATACTTGAAATTCCAAGTTACCATTGACCAACACAGGAGGAGGAGGTAGAGGTGACGGTATGACTGGTGCCACATACCTTTTAAGTAATGACTTGTGGAACACATTATGAATTTTAAACGTAGGAGGGAGGTCCAGACGAAATGCCACAGGATTAATTATGGAACTGATCCTGTACGGCCCGATGAATCTGGGACCCAGTTTCCAGGAGGGCACTTTAAGTTTTATATTCCTGGTAGACAACCATACCAGATCGTTCACTCCTATCAGCCATACGTTTGTAACGGTTCCCCATCGCACTCAGATTATTCAATACACCTCTCCACACAGAAGCAAGTGACGACGAGAAACGCTCCTCCTCAGGAACCCCAGAAGGGCCCCCCCCATTGAAAGTACAAAACTGGGGATGGAAACCATATGCCCCAAAAAACGGGGACTTACCAGTGGACTCGCTCCGCCTGTTGTTAAGAGCGAACTCTGCCAGAGGCAAGAAAGAAGACCAGTCCTCTTGGTTCTCTGAGACAAAACACCGGAGATATGTCTCTAAGCTCTGATTCAGACGCTCTGTCTGACCATTGGTCTGCGGATGAAAAGCCGAGGAAAATGACAATTGCATCCCCCGACGTAAACAAAATGCCCTCCTAAATTTGGACACAAACTGAGACCCCCTATCTGACACCACATCAGAAGGCAACCCATGAAGTCTAACGATCTCCCTAATGAACACCTGCGCCAGAGTTTTAGCATTAGGGAGTGCAGGAAGAGCAACGAAATGTGCCATCTTACTGAACCTGTCAACAACCACCAGTATGACAGTATTCCCTGACGACGGAGGAAGGTCCGTAATGAAGTCCATAGATAAATGAGTCTATGGACGCTCCGGAAGTTTCAAGGGTAAAAGGGTCCCAGACGGACGGGTATGAGGGTTTTAGAGCGAGCACACACCCCACATGACGCGACAAAAGTTATAACATCTTTATTAGCATTAGGCCACCAAAACCGGCGAGAAAGGAGATCTAAAGTAGCCTTACTCCCTGGATGTCCTGCTAGAGCAGAATTATGATGTGCCTCAATAACCTCCCTGGAGGTCCTGCAGGGGCGTCCCCCTGAGCCTCTAACACCTCCTCCTCAAGCTCAGAAAATACAGCCGACACTACCACCCCCTCCTGAAGGATAGGACTCGGGTCACCCGTTTTCCCAGCCCCTGGGAAACTGCGAGACAAGGCATCAGCCTTTACATTCTTAGACCCCGGGCGATAAGTGACGACAAAATTAAACCTGGTAAAAAACAACGACCATCGAGCTTGTCTGGAATTCAGACGCTTAGCGGATTCCAAATACAACAGGTTCTTGTGATCAGTAATAACGGTAACCGGGTGGACTGCCCCCTCCAAAAAGTGACGCCATTCTTCAAAAGCTAACTTAATGGCCAAAAGTTCCCTATTGCCGATATCATAATTCCTTTCGGCGGACGACAATTTCTTAGAAAAGAAAGCGCACGGATGCCATTTACCAGGGGACGGACCCTGGGACAATATAGCACCCACCCCTACGTCAGACGCATCCACCTCCACAATGAACGGCTGAGATGCATCTGGTTGGATGAGAACGGGTGCCGAAGCAAAACATTTCTTCAAAGAGGAAAAGGCTTGGCAAGCTTTGTCCGACCATTTAGAAAAATCCGTCCCTTTTCTTGTCATGTCAGTGAGAGGTTTGACGACAGATGAGAAATTACAAATAAATTTCCGGTAGTAGTTAGCAAACCCCAAAAAACGCTGCAGAGCCTTAAGATCCCCTGGCTGATCCCATTCAAGCACAGCTCTCACCTTTTCAGGGTCCATACGGAAACCGGAGGCTGACACCAAAAAACCCAAAAACTGAAGTTCCTGTACGGCAAATACACACTTCTCCAGTTTGGCGTATAGTTTATTGTCTCGCAAGATCTGCAACACCTGTCTCACATGCTCCTGATGAGACACAAGATCTGGCGAGTAAATTAAAATGTCCTCCAAATATACAACCACAAACAGCCCCACAAGGTGACGAAAAATGTCATTAACAAAATGTTGGAATACTGCTGGTGCAGTAGTCAGACCAAAAGGCATGACTAGGTTCTCATAATGTCCCTCCGGCGTGTTAAACGCCGTTTTCCACTCATCCCCCTCTTTTATCCTAATCAGATTATACGCCCCCCTGAGATCCAATTTAGAAAACCATTTGGAGCCAACAATTTGATTGAAGAGATCAGGAATAAGAGGGAGTGGATACGGATCTCGAACAGTAATCCGATTAAGTTCGCGGAAATACAAGCAAGGGCGTAGGCCTCCATCTTTCTTCTTCACAAAGAAGAACCCCGTGGCTACTGGGGAAGATGAAGGTCTAATATGCCCTTTGGCCAGACTTTCAGAAATATAATCTTTCATAGCCTGCCTCTCAGGACCAGAAAGATTATACAACCTAGCTTTAGGCAACTTAGCATCAGGAAGGAGATTAATAGAGCAGTCATACACGCGATGAGGAGGCAACTCCTGACACCCCTCCTCAGATAAAACATCCCCAAAATCCTCCAAAAAAGGAGGCAATGTACTAGGCACGACCGCACTGATGACTGTGTTCATGCAGTTGCTTTTGCAAAACTCACCCCATTGGCTTATTTCTCTGGACTGCCAATTAATCACAGGGTTATGTTTAACCAACCAAGGAAGTCCCAACACAATGGGAGTAGGTAGACCCTCCAACACATAACAAGATAATTGTTCCCTATGTATTGCCCCTACCCGAAGGTCAATGTTATGAACCTCATGAACAAAGCTACCTTGGCCGAGAGGCCTGGCGTCAATGGAGAATATAGGGATCGGTTTGACCAATACACTCAGATGCATACCTTGAGCCTGAGCAAACTGAGCGTCAACCAGATTAGCCCCGGAACCACTATCAAGAAGAACAGACAATCTCTCCACTCTCGTACCAACTACCACCTCCACTGGTACAAGGAACTGAGAAGAACTGGCGGATGAAATACATACTCCCAGGTTGTCGTCCACCACACAACCTGGGATTAACAGTTTTCCGGCGACTTTTGGCTCAACAAGGCACGGGATGGACATTCTCCAACAAAATGTCCCTCTTTCCCGCAGAAAAAACACCTTCTAGTCCTGCGGCGTACCGCCAATCCCCTCCTACGAAATGATGTCCCTCCCAACTGCATAGGCTCATCCGAACAGACAAGGTGAACCTCAACATAAGGGACTTTAGTGGTAGGTGGAGAAACAACAGGGAGTGGGGTTACCTCACCCCTCTCCCGAAGCCGTCTATCAGTACGGATAGCTAAGGCCATAGCAGCCTCCAGAGAAGGAGGAGACTCATACTGAGCCAAAACGTCTTTTAATTTATCAGAAAGCCCATGACAAAACTGGCTCCTAAGAGCTGGGTCATTCCACTGAGTATCTGTGGCCCATCTACGAAACTCAGAAGCAAATTCCTCTGCCGGACGATCTCCCTGCTGTATCTTACGTAATTTTGTCTCAGCAAGAGAGACCTGATCTGGGTCATCATATACCAATCCCAGGGCAGTAAAAAATTGATCTACAGACAGTAGAGCCGGGGATCCCGGAGGAAGGGAAAATTGCCCAGGATTGAGGGTCCCCTTGCAGAAGTGAGATAACAATTCCCACTCTCTGCTCCTCACTCCCTGATGATCGAGGCCGAAGCCGAAAATACAATTTACATGCCTCCCGGAAGGTGAAAAATTTGTCTCGCCCACCAGTGAACCTGTCCGGGAGAGCTACTTTAGGTTCAACTCTGGTTTGCTCCAGGGGAGACAAAACTTTGGACTTAATGTCCGTCAGCTCCATGGATAATCCCTGCAACTGCAGAGCCAGCTGGGCTACTGGATCCATGGTAACTGGAGATAATTTTTATGGCCAGTGAAAATGTCACGCTGTCTAATGATATGTATACAATGTCAGTAAACTATTAATACAGGAACAACACTCTATACAACAACTAGTATAGCAACATCAGCATGTAAGTATAGAATAGATTTACCTGACACGATATCTGCTGAACTCAAGGTTAATCTTGAGGACTTGATGAGCTGAAACAGGAAAGAGGTGGACCGGGATCTAACCTGACCCTAAACTGGGTCCTAACTAATCCCTCACCTTGGAGGTACTGATAATGGTTCAGAGGTCCAAGTCTCCAACCTAACCCTGTCTCCTATCAGACCCTGAACCCTGTAATCAGTCCTAAGAAGGATCCTGACTACCACCAAAGGGATATGGGCTGATCTCAGCTAAATACACAGATTAGACATATAAGACAGACAGGATAACACTCGCTTGCATACACACTCAAACACCAAAGGAACATAAATGGTCTGGGAAATAAACTCTAACCAAGTTGAGCTTAGAACAACTAAGGAGCTCACAACTAAAGTCTATACAGATTCATTCCTATCTGTGGTCTGCATGAAGGTTTCACTGGCAACTCCCCAAGCAGACAACCAGGAATTTAAAGGAAACCAATCAACAAATAATCAATTGCAGCCGGGAGAAACTGCACCCAGTCCCAGCACCGAGCACAGACAGAATTAACTCCCTAGCTGCCAAACACAAAGAAACAGCAGCTCAGCTGTGAGAAGTCAAAATGTGCAACCGCGACGATCTTCGTGGCAATGCACACATGACACCAGGCTTGTGTGGGTACCTCTGATGAAACTGACGGAGCAAGCGAGGAGCATTAACGTTATTGACTGGTTCCCATGAGTTGTCCTCCACTGGGTAGCCCTGCCATTTAATCAGATATTGTAACTGATTTCTATACAACCTGGAATCTAGAATCCTTTCCACCACAAATTCTTCCTGACCATCGACTAGCACTGGGTCAGGGCAAGGAGAAGAACGTCCAGGAAACGTATTGGGTGTCGCAGCCTTTAGTAGGGATACATGAAAGACAGGGTGGATTCTCATAGTTCTGAGCAGTTGAAGACGACAAGCGACAGCACTTATAATTTTACTGATTTTATAAGGTCCAATGTATTTATGTCCCAACTTAGATGATGGAATTCTTAACTTAAGATTTCTGGTTGACAGCCAGACCAGGTCTCCTACCTTGAAAGCTGGTGCAGGTTTACGAAATTTATCTGCGGCTTTCTTGTACCTTTCCTGAGCCAATTCCAGATTTCCCTTTAGAAGATCCATATTCTTTTGTAAAGACGTGATTCTTTCAGCCACTGCTGGCAAAGGCGTTTCTATGGGAAATTGAGGAAGAATATTAGGATGATAACCTAAATTGGAGTAAAAAGGAGACTGCTTAGTGGAGGCGCTCTGAGAGTTGTTATAAGAGAACTCAGCCAGTGGAAGTAGATCCACCCAATCATCCTGTAGGTGGCAGATAAAGCAGCGAAGATACTGCTCCAGGGTCTGATTGGTTCGTTCTGTCTGTCCATTAGTCTGAGGATGAAAAGCAGAAGAAAGGTTTACTTTAATGTCCAATGCTGCACAGAAATTTTGCCAAAACCTTGAAGTAAATTGCACCCCTCAATCCGAAATAACCTCATCTGGTACTCCATGTAAGCGAAACACATTTTTAATCATCAAATCTGATGTCTGTCTTGCAGTGGGTAAGCCGACACAAGGGATAAAATGAGCTGCTTTTGTTAAACGATCAACCACCACTAGAATGGTGTTCTTCCCTTGAGAGGTTGGTAACTCCACAATGAAGTCCATAGAAATGGATCCCCACGGGCGGGACGTGGTGGGAAGAGGTTGCAACAGACCAGTTGGTGAGGAGCGAGGTGTTTTGCATCTTGCACAGACTTCACATGAAGTGACATAGTTTAAAACATCCTTCCTGCAAGTGGGCCACCAAAAGAAACGAGAAAGAAATTCCTGTGTCTTTAGAATTCCTCTATGCCCAGCTATCTTGGAATCGTGAATGAGTTGCAATACTCTCAATCTGACTGTTTCAGGAATATACAGACGTTGTCCCTGAATCCACACACCATTCTTAAAGACAAGACTTACGTCCCTTGGGGTTGTGCCAAAAAGGAATCCGCATGGTATGCTTCCTTGATGTCCTTAAGTAGGTCTTGATTATGAATCACTCCCAGGAATCTAGAGTCAGGAAGAATAGTCTTAGTAAGTGGACGTGTCTCTGCTGAATAAATCCTAGAGAGTGCATCAGCCTTTCCATTGCGTGATCCTGGTCTATAAGAAATGATAAAATTAAATTGGTTTAAGAAAAGATTCCAGCGAGCCTGGCGAGGAGTCAGGCACTTAGCCGACCTGATAAATTCAAGGTTACGATGGTCTGTCAGGACGACTATTTGCTGTGCAGCTCCCTGAAGAAGGTGTCTCCATTCTTTGAAGGCGGCAATAATGGCCAACAACTCTCTATTGCCCACATCGTAGTTCCTCTCAGCCGAAGACAACTGCTGGAAAAAGAAGGCACAGGGATGCAAGACATTCTTCTCACCTGTTCTCTGAGAGAGCACAGCTCCAACGGCACAGTCCGAAGCATCCACCTCTATTATGAAGGCAAGTTCGGGGTTGGGATGTACTAAGATAGGTGCAGTGGTAAATTTATCTTTTAGACGGGAAAATGCTTCCTGGGCTTGGGGAGTCCAGGAGAACCTAGACTCTTTCCGGGTAAGTTGGGTGATAGGTGACACTACCTCAGAGAAATTCCTAATGAAACGTCTATAGAAGTTGGCAAACCCGATGAAGCGCTGCACCTCCTTCACATTTCTAGGACTTGGCCAATCCTTGATGGCTTGGGTCTTGCTTCCATCCATACTAATTCCTTGTGTAGACAGTACATACCCAGAAATTGAATTTCGGTCCTATGGAATTCACACTTTTCAAGTTTGATGTAAAGATGATTTTGTCTTAGACGTTCCAAGACCATTCTCACATGTCCATGATGTTCCTCTGTGGAGTTAGAAAAAATTAGAATATCATCCAAATAAATCACCACGAATGTATCTAGGAGATCCCTGAAGATGTCATTCACCAAGTGTTGGAAAGTGGCTGGGGCGGTACTCAGACCAAAAGGCATAACTAGATATTCAAAGTGTCCATAGCGTGACCTGAATGCAGTCTTCCATTCATCCCCAGGTCTAATACGGACTAAGTTATAGGCCCCACGGAGATCTAGTTTAGAGAAAATTTTGGCATGTCGCACTCTCTCCAATAACTCAGGGATTAAAGGCAATGGATAACAGTTTCTAATAGTAACCTTATTGAGTTCCCTATAGTCTACGCAGGGTCTCAGGGATCCATCTTTCTTCTTTACAAAGAAGATGGGTGCACCTGCAGGAGATGAAGAGGGGCGTATGAAGCCTGTGGCTAGATTTTCGTCTATGTAATCCTTTAAAGCCTTTAGCTCGGGCCCCGCCAGGGGTAGATCTTACCAAAAGGTATCTCTGCTCCAGGCAATAATTCAATTGGACAATCATATGAACGGTGAGGGGGAAGCTGGTCAGCGTTCTTCTTGTCACATAAATCCACATAGTCCTGGTATACAGCTGGTAGTTCAGGGACTGACATGGTTCCTTTAGGAACAGAGCAAGCTGAAACTTTTGGACTCATCTGTTTCTCTGGAAAGTGTAATTCCTTGGTCTCCCAGTTAATGGTAGGATTCTGAGCCTGCAGCCATGGTAGCCCTAGAATAATGGGAAAGTGGGGAGAAGAGATAAGCATAAAGGACAGTTTCTCTTGATGATCTTTACCCATAAGAACCCTCAAAGGCTCTGTTTCCTGATCCACTGGTCCAGAGGTCAGCAGGGAGCCATCCACAGTTTCCATCTGTACTGGAGTAGCCTTCTTCACTGAACGTATCCCCTGTTTCAGAGCAAAGGAGACATCCAAAAAATTTCCACTTGCCCCTGAGTCGATCATAGCAGAGCTAGACACCCAAGCTGAGTCAACCCAGAGTTTGATGGAAAGAAAGCAATGAGAATTGTTTTTCTTACAACTCAGCTGGGACACCGCTGAGGAAACTTGAAAAATTGCAGCGTTTACACAGTCTACAACCTCAGAAGTAACGGAGTTTAAGTCCGAGAAATCAAGATCTGTTGCTGCAGATCTCTCTGGAGCCTGAGGCTCGGACCTGACAGATCCCCTCTCGCAACACTCACAGTGAATGAGTGCTGCGGTAGTCTTACGAGAACGGCTGGGGCAGTTTATAATGAAGTGCCCTGACTTACCACAATAGAAACATAGATTCTCCTTAAAACGATGTTCCTTGCGTGCATCACTAACCCGTCGTTGTAAAGAGTCTACCTGCATGGGTTCAGGTTCAGGTTCCCGTGTGATCCTACTCAAAGGTTCCTTAGCTGGAGAGGAAGGTAGGAAAAGGTTAGTGCGATTGCTTTGAACAATCTCTCTTGCCTGCGTTCAGTCAGACGAGTATCAATACAGATGCAGTAGTTAATAAAGTCACCTAACGCAGTGGGAGGGTCGGCACGAGGAAGTTCATCCTTAATCAGTGGAGATAACCCTTTTCGAAAAATAGATTTTTTGGCGGAACTGTCCCAGGTGGTATCAAGGGCCCATCTCCTGAAATCCAAGGCATATTCAGCTACCGAGTGCTTACCTTGGCGCAAAGCTAACATGGCTGCTTCAGCTGTTGCACCTCGATTGGGGTCATCAAACACCTGCCCCATGGCTGAAATGAAAGCATCAAGATGATCCAAACATTCATCCTCAGTCTCAATCAGAGGGTTTGCCCACATCAAAGCCTTGTTGGTAAGCAACATAATTATAGTAAGTACTTTAGATCGTTCAGTGGGAAATTGTGAAGCATGTGCAGAAAAAAAAGATTGCATTGATTAATAAATCCCCTGAATTTCTCACGTTCACCGCCAAAACGAAAAGGGGGCAACTTGGGAATCCCAGAACTCGGGGCTACGGCAGGAGCCTGGACTCGCTCCTCTAGAACCTCAATCCTGGCTCGCAAATCCTGGGCAGTCTGTCCAAACACTTGCAAATTGTGATTAGTGAGGTCCTGTAGGTTTGTAAAACGGGTTTTTATAGTCTGCAAATCTGCAAGGATATTATCAGTCACTCCGCAAAGTTCCTTTATGCGGGCCTCCATTTTCCAGATCTTTTAAGACAGGAGTACTGGAAGGAGAGGAGAGGAAAAAAAACAATAGTGTTTACCTGTGGTAACACTGCAGAGAGAAAAAAAAAATTAAGGGAACTGCTCACCTGGAATGGTTGTGAGAAGTCACAACCACTATCATCACAGAAAGTTCAACCGGACATCTGATATCCACAGTTACAGCAGACACAAAAGAGGAAAGAAAAAAAAACAATAGTGTTTACCTGTGGTAACACTGCAGAGAAAAAAAAACTTAAGGGAATTGCTCACCTGGAATGGTTGTGAGAAGTCACAACCACTGTCATCACAGAAAGTACAATCCACAGTTTACAGCAGACACAGCCTTTCCAGACCCAGCAGACACTAACATTTGGCTTCAGAATCTTGTAATGTAAGGAGTACAGTTCATATAGTGTCTTGTGCTTGGGTGCGATGAAAACACAGGAGTCACAGGTTTGATATAGAAGGTCTTGTATTACTTCATACAAGTGGCAATAATAGTCACACAGTTTGCAGATACAAAAGCAGGAGACACAGCAGGCCAGAGTAACTTAAGCTCAGCAATCACTCTCCACAACAGGTTCAGGATCTCTTCTCTGTTACCGTAAGTCCATGCAAACGTGGATTTATCAAATAGCAAGGTTCCAAAGTCCACGAGTGTTCCAAAGTTCCACAATAGGAAATAACTGGAGTACAAGGTCCAAGGCTTCCAGGAGTCAGGTCACAGGTTCACTGCAAGCTTGATTCTGAAGCACTGATTGCTCAGCTGTGGCTGCTTAAGAAGCAAGAGGAGAGAATCAGGGCGGGAACATGCAAGCTGGAAACTCCATATTGACTGAGGGCAAGATAGCTACAGCAAGACAGAAAGTAAAATGGCTGACGGAAAAACTGAGTTTCAGGAACATGTACACAGAACCTTACACCGAGACGACTCCACTCACCATGAGGCAACGTTTACGTAAGATGGTGACAGACTACATGTCTTTCCCTCTCAGTGTACTCCCAGATGGCTCTTCCCCTTTCAAGTTTTGGGTCTCTAAGCTGGATACATGGCCAGAGCTTAGCCAGTATGCATTGGAGGTGCTGGCTTGCCCTGCTGCCAGTGTATTATCTGAGAGCGTCTTTAGTGCTGCAGGTGGTGTACTAACAGACCGTCGCATGCGACTATCCTCAGAGAATGTAGACCGGCTTACTTTTCTGAAAATGAACAAGGCATGGATCTCACCTGAATTTGCCTGTCCGTTTTCAGATTAAATAACTGTTTGCCAACGTTTTCCATGTCTCCTGTTATGTTCATCTTTCTACCACCTGAACTCTACTCTCTGGGCTACAACACTGCCAGTCACAGGGGAATGATCAGTTACAAAACAAAATGTTATCCCCAACAAATAGTAGCGCAACGACTCCAGTGCCCACTTTATCGCCAGGCAATCTCTCTCTACAATGCTGTATCTTTTTCTTTATGGAGTAAGCTTTCGACTCAGGAAACTAATGGGATGCTCATCCCCGTTAAGCTCCAGTCCTGAGACAACACGGCACCCAGACCTACCTCTGACGCATCAGTCTGGAAAATGAATTCTCTTTTGAACTCGGGTGTGATCAAAAATGGTGACCCACACAGTGCCCCTTTTATTGCCCCTGTTGATGACCCCTTGCTGATTTATTAACCGGCCCCACCAGATCCATGGGTATTCTCTCAAACTCGAACTCTATAATTGTTAATGGCACTAAGGGACTCAGAAAATGATGCTGCGGACTGTGTAGCTGGCACACGCGACAATAGTTCCAATACCGTTTAACTTCTTCATAGACCCCTAGCCAGTAAAACCGTTGTATAATTCTGTGTAGGGTTTTCTTTTGACCCAAATTTCACCCTAGTACATGCGCATGCGCTAAGTCCATTAACAACCTCCGATATGACTGTGGTAGCAGCAATTGCTCAAAAATTTCCACATGTATTTTATAAACCCGAAACAGCAAATCTTGGTTCAGCTAGAATCGGGGAAATACTGTAGCTGCCCCGGGGTGTTGGGGTTCCCCATTGACAACCAGTAAATTTTCACGGGCTCGACTCAACGTAGGGTCACGGAGTTGCGCCGTACCAAAATTGTCACCTGACACATTTAAGTGTTACAATTCTGGTCCCGGTGGCAAATCTTCCATCTCCCCAACTAACACTTCTATAGGAGAGGTGTTTTCCTCCTCCACCAAAGGCAAAGGTAATACTGACCACTGCACACATGTGTTATGCATAGTGAGACTGATAGTAGCCAAAGTTGTTGACCATGGGCTCAGTCAGGTGGGGGCAATCAGCTCTCACATGTCATGGTTCTTGGCACCGCCAACAGATTATGGGGCCCCTTTCGTTCCCCGACCCTTCCTGGGCGGCCCTCAGAGTCTCTGCTCGCCGAGCTGTGGGTGAAGGTTTGGTGAATTTAATTGGTAGCTTCCGGGTAGTCTCTCCCTGTATCTCCTTGGTAGGCCCATATCTTTCAATGAGGTCTACCATTTGGAGACCATCAGTAGGGGCTGCCTGTCCAACCCATGTTTGAAGGGTGTGGGGCAAAGTACGCCCGAATTTATCAGTCACTATACGATCCAGCATATCGCGGGGTGACAACACCTCAGGCTGAAAGCACTTTTCTATCAGGTGTATCAAGTCATAATACTGGGACCGAGCTGGCTCGGAAGGGGAAAACTTCCATTTTTGTACACGCTGGGCCAGGAAAAAAACATTTACCCCAAGACGTGCAAGTATCTCACCCTTCACGCTCCCATAGTCCTCCTGTTGCTGGGGGGGTAGGTCCCTATAGGCTTTAGCGGGTCCTGAAGTCAAAAACGGAGCCACGATCTCGGCCCACTGGTCCCGGGGCAGTCTCTCCCTTTTAGCCATGCCTTCAAACATCTCCAGCTACACCTCAACGTCATCTGATTGCTCCATCTTTCGGATCACTGTAACGCTCCGCTTATCCCCGGACTCTATGCGTGCCCGGGCTGCTCTTAAAACTGTCTGTGCGCGTGATGTGCTGCTCGTAAATATGCCTGCTGCTGTCTTTAAATATCTGCCGCTACATAGCCTGCTGCTGTATAGCCTGCTGCGCTTACTGCTGTGTCGTGTGCTGCATAGCCTGCTGTTGCTGCTGTGTAGCCTGCTGTTGCTGTCGCATGGCCTCCACTAGCATTTTTACTTTGTTCTCCATCTTCGGACAGTTATCCAGCCGGTTTTGGTGCACTTTCTAAAACCAGGACATTTACTGTCATGCATGAAAAACAGCCTGACCTCACTGCGTTGCCCGCATTCTCCACCAATTGTAGGGAACCGCTGTGGTAGGCAGGGCTGGGCCGCAGTAATGAGGCAAACACACAGCCTTTTATTTCAAAGTTCAGTGATTTTAATCATGAGTTCAACAAAAAGTCCATATAACAAAATGAAAACAGAACATAAATCACTCCAGTTTGGAGAACCACTGGTCACAGACTCACCCTTGCTTGTGACGGCCTTAACTAAGCGGCTGCAGGTCAGCTGAGACCGCCAGGTCACATTCCGGGTGGTCTGTTACTCGCTTCCTGGTGCACACTGCCACACAGTAACAAAACAATGTTCCAGGCTGACTACAGCCAAACTCCTTCCTTCCACACAACAACTACAACAGCTCCTTGTTTTATAGGCCTACAAAACACCATCAGGTGACGTACACATCAGCTGACCAGATCACGTGACTATGACCTCATCACAGGTCGCAGTAATCATGGAAAATCATGAGCAAACTTCAGTCTGGTTGAAGAAATATATCTCCCATCTTGTCAAATCAATTGTCTACCACCTCTTCTATAATATTACGCAGGCGATTTCTGTAGAAATAATGCACTTGTAGAGTTTCAATAAAGTGAGAAGGGGGCTAATTGAATTTTTCCATAATCTCCTTGGATGTCAGCCACCTACACTCTTTTAGGTGCATGAGATGGAATACTGTTATGATTCGGTAGCTGAGGAGTGCAGGCAAAAAGGCAATACACCAGAGCAGTTGGAATCTATGAGATTGCAGTACCCTGACTAACCACAACAACTAGAGGCAGCCGTGGAGCGTTCCTACGTTGGTCCTAGACGCCTCGTCACAGCCTGAGAAACTAACTACACCTAAAGATAGAAATAGGAAAGCTATCTGCCCCGGAGCAGAACCCCAAAGATAATAGCAAGCCCCCAAACATGTAATGGCGGTTAGACAAGACGAAATACTGACACAGACAGAAAATAGTATGAGCAAACGTTGGGGCCCAAACTAACTAAATAGAAAAGGATAGGAAGGGTACTTACTGCAATCCCAAAAAAACCCTGAAAACACCAACTCTACTAATTTCAAAAACACCTGAGATCACACGACCTCTACCACCTAAATTAGCTCTCTGGTGTAACAAAATCAAAACAGCAGCCACTGAAAAAACTGGAAAAAGCAAAAGTACAAACATCAGTGGCTGAACTAAACTGAGAGGGCAAAAGTCCCCTGAGGGGACCCAGAAGGCCCCCACAGAAGTGCAGGACAAAATGCAAAAATCAAGCACAGAAACAAAAGAAGAAAATGTCTTATCTGTTAGAAGGAGATGCAGACACGACACAGCAGGCTACAAGGGAAACTGGAATCAAGGATTCAGACCAGAACAATTGATCACCGGCAACTCTGATGGGAAGGTGACTCCCTTATATAAGACCAGTCAGTAACACCTGATTCCCAGTCCTCACAATCTTCACTGAACAGACCAGTACCGCTTGTAACCACCAGAGGGAGCCTCTGCTCAGAACTCATCTCAAGCCCATTCACAACAGTACCCCCCTTGAGGAGGGGTCACCGAACCCTCATTTGAGCAACCAGGTCGGTCAGGATGAGTTCTATGATACGCACGGATGAGTCTCCTAGCATGGATGTCCGAAGCAAACACCCAAGAATTGTCTTCCTGACCATAACCTCTCCACTTAACCAAATACTGGAGTTTCCGTCTAGAAAAACGAGAATCTAATATTTTCTCAACCACATACTCCAGATTGCCCTCAACCAAAACAGGGTCAGGAGGCACAGCAGCAGGAACCACTGGCTCAACAAACCTCTTCAACAAGGACTTGTGGAACACGTTATGGATCTTAAATGTCCCTGGAAGAAGCAAACGAAAAGAAACAGGATTAAGAATCTCCATGATCTTATAAGGTCCAATGAACCTAGGCTTAAATTTAGGAGATGCTACTCTCATAGGAATATTTTTTGAGGACAACCAGACCAAGTCCCCTACTTTAAACCGAGGACCATCAGTCCTATGCCGGTTAGCAAACCGCTGGGCCCTCTCTTGAGAGAGGGACAACCTCTCCACTACCTGGTCCCAAATCTGTTGCATACGCTCCACAACAGAGTCAACACCCGGACAGACAGAAGCATCCGTCTGTCCCGAAGAAAATCGAGGGTGAAACCCAGAATTACAGAAAAATGGAGACATCAAAGTGGCAGAGCTAGCCCTATTATTAAGAGCAAACTCAGCCAAAGGCAAAAAAGAAACCCAGTCATCCTGATCAGCAGACACAAAGCATCTTAGATAAGTCTCCAATGTCTGGTTTGTTCTCTCAGTTTGACCATTGGTCTGAGGATGAAACGCCGAGGAGAAAGACAATTGAACACCAAGTTTAGAACAAAAGGTCCTCCAAAATCTGGAAACAAACTGGACTCCTCTGTCAGACACAATGTTCTCAGGAATGCCGTGTAAACGAACCACGTGCTGAAGGAACAAAGGCACCAATTCAAAAGGAGGAAGGCAACTTAGGCAATGGCACAAGATGTATCATCTTGGAAAACCTATCACAAATCACCCAGATGGCGGTCATTCTCTGAGAAACAGGAAGGTCGGAAATGAAATCCATAGAGATATGGGTCCATGGTCTCTTGGGCACAGGCAATGGCATCAACAAACCACCAGAGCGAGAGCAAGGCTTGGAGCGAGAGCAAGTCCCGCAGGACTGCACAAATTCCCTGACATCACGAGACAAGGTAGGCCACCAAAAGGACCGACTAACCAAGTCTCTGGTACCAAAAATTCCAGGATGCTCAGCCAACGCGGAACAATGAATCTCAGACATCACACTCTTTTTCCACTGGTCCGGGACAAACATTTTTCCAACAGGGCAGCGCTCGGGCCTATCCTCCTGACACCCCTCCAGAGCAAGTCTCAAATTGGGTGAGATGGCGGAAAGAACTACACCCTCTTTCAAAATAACAGAAGGATCAGATAACTCAGGAGAGTCCGCAAGGAAACTCCTCGAGAGAGCATCCGCCTTAACATTCTTAGTGCCAGGAAGAAAGGAAACCACAAAATTAAAACGTGTGAAAAACAAGGCCCACCTGGCCTGTCTAGGATTGAGTCCTTGGCAGATTCCAGATAAACCAGATTCTTATGGTCCGTAAGGACCACCACCCGATGTTTGGCTCCCTCCAGCCAATGTCTCCACTCTTCAAAAGCCCACTTCATGGCCAATAACTCCCGATTACCCACGTCATAATTACGTTCAGTAGGAGAAAATTTTCGAGAGAAAAAGGCACAAGGGTTACTTTTAGAGGTCTCTGGATCTTTTTCGGACAAAATGGCACCTGCCCCAATTTCAGAGGCATCAACCTCGACCTGAAATGGCAGAGAAACATCAGGCTGCCGTAGAACAGGAGCAGAAGTGAATCTCTGCTTAAGTTCCTGAAATGCAGAGACTGCCTCAGGAGGCCAATTCACCACATCAGAACCCTTTTTGGTCAAATCAGTTAATGGTTTAACAATAACCGAGAAATTACCAATAAATTTACGATAAAAATTGGCAAAACCCAAAAATCTTTGAAGAGCCTTTAATGAAGTAGGTTGGACCCAATCACAGATGGCCTGAACCTTGACCGGGTCCATTTCAATAACAGATGGGGACAAAATGAATCCCAGATATGAGATCCTCTGTACGCCAAAAAGACACTTTGATCCCTTCACATACAGAGCATTCTTTCTCAAAATCTGGAATACAGTTCTAACATGTTTCACATGAGAGTCCCAGTCATTGGAAAAAATCAAGATATCATCCAAATAAACAATCAGAAATTTATCCACAAAATCCCTGAAAATGTCATTCATGAAGAACTGGAAGACAGAAGGAGCATTAGTGAGCCCAAAGGGCATCACAAGGTACTCAAAATGCCCCTCCGGGGTATTGAATGCCGTCTTCCATTCATCCCCGTGCTTAATGCGAATAAGGTTATATGCCCCCCTGAGGTCAAGCTTGGTAAACCAAGTAGCGTTTTTCACCCTGGAAAACAGGTCAGAAATCAAGGGTAACGGGTATTGATATTTCACAGTAATATTGTTCAAAAGACGATAATCAATACACGGCCTTAATGAACCATCCTTTTTGGCCACAAAGAAAAAAACGGCACCTAAGGGTGAAGAGGATGGTCTGATATGACCTTTCTCCAATGACTCCTTGATATAAGACCGCATAGCGTCATGTTCAGGTACAGACAAGTTAAAAAGGCGACCTTTAGGGAATTTACTACCAGGCACTAATTCAATAGCGCAGTCATAGCTCCTATGGGGAGGCAAGGATGCAGATTTACTTTCGCTAAACACATCAGAAAAATCAATCAAAAAGTCAGGAACATCCTGAGCCTGGGGGGAGGCAGAAAAAACAGGAGTGTTGGTATTAACACATTGGCAGCCCCAACTGGTTACAGACTCAGATTTCCAATCCAAAACGGATTATGAGACTGTAACCAAGGGAAACCCAGTACGATAATATCATGCAGATTATACAGAACCAAAAATTTGCAGCACTCTTGATGATCAGGTTCAACCCTCATTATAACCTGAGTAGAGAACTGAGGTTTATTCTCAGCCAAAGGGGTAGAATCGATCCCCAGAAGGGGAATAGACTTCTGTAGGGGTATCAAGGGAAACCCACAACGTTTAGCAAAATCATAATCCATCAGGTTAATAGCTGCTCCAGAATCAACGAAAGCCTGAGCAGAAAATGAGGACAGAGAGCATATCAGAGTGACAGTTAGTAAAAACTTAGTCTGAACACTACCCAAGACAACTGAGCATGCAAAACGTCCTCCCCGCTTAGGGCAGACTGAAATAGCATGAGAGGCATCACCACAGTAGAAACATAACCCATTGCGCTTTCGAAACTCATGACGCTGTGCCCCAGACACCACTCTATCACACTGCATGGATTCAGAAGCAGGTTCACAAGGCAACACTATTCCACGCATACTTCTCCGCTCACGCAAATGTCTGTCAATTTGAATCGCTAATGACATAGAATCATTGAGACCAGAGGGGACAGGGAATCCCACCATAACATCCTTTACATTATCTGACAGCCCCTTCCGAAAAAGGGCCGCCAAAGCGTCGTCATTCCACTTGGTCAGGACTGCCCACCTACGGAATCTCTGACAGTATAACTCAGCGTCATCAAGCCCCTGATTTAATGCCAACAAGGCTTTTTCAGCTTGATCAGTGACATTAGGCTCATCGTACAATAACCCCAAAGCCTGAAAAAATGCATCAACATCACTCAAAACAGGATCCCCAGGTGTCAGGGAAAAAGCCCAATCCTGAGGATCGCCACGCAGGAGAGAGATTACAATTTGAACCTGCTGCGCTGCGTTTCCTGAGGACTTAGATTTTAAGGCAAAAAACAATTTACAATTATTTTTGAAATTCTGAAACTTAGCTCGATCCCCTAAAAACAAATCTGGCATGGGAATCCTAGGTTCCACAACAGGCAACCTAGCAAGATAGATAGCAATACTCCGAACCTCAGTGGCAAGCTGATCCACACGGCCAGACAACTGTGCAAACTCCATTGAGAGAAAAAAAAATCCTCCCCAGCACCCAGAGATACAGAGGGAGAAAAAAAAATGCAACAAACAGAAAAATATCTCTGACAACTCTGACAACCTTTTTTTTTTTTTTTTTTTCTTTCACAATATTTTTTCCCTTCTGTGAGTACCATACAATTTTCAATTTTTTGGGCCAGTGATACTGTTATGATTCGGTAGCTGAGGAGTGCAGGCAAAAAGGCAATACACCAGAGCAGTTGGAATCTATGAGATTGCAGTACCCTGACTAACCACAACAACTAGAGGCAGCCGTGGAGCGTTCCTACGTTGATCCTAGACGCCTCGTCACAGCCTGAGAAACTAACTACACCTAAAGATAGAAATAGGAAAGCTATCTGCCCCAGAGCAGAACCCCAAAGATAATAGCAAGCCCCCAAACATGTAATGGCGGTTAGACAAGACGAAATACTGACACAGACAGAAAATAGTATGAGCAAACGTTGGGGCCCAAACTAACTAAATAGAAAAGGATAGTAAGGGTACTTACTGCAATCCCAAAAAAACCCTGAAAGCACCAACTCTACTAATTTCAAAAACACCTGAGATCACACGACCTCTACCACCTAAATTAGCTCTCTGGTGTAACAAAATCAAAACAGCAGCCACTGAAAAAACTGGAAAAAGCAAAAGTACAAACATCAGTGGCTGAACTAAACTGAGAGGGCAAAAGCCCCCTGAGGGGACCCAGAAGGCCCCCACAGAAGTGCAGGACAAAATGCAAAAATCAAGCACAGAAATAAAAAAAAGAAAATGTCTTATCTGTTAGAAGGAGATGCAGACACGACACAGCAGGCTACAAGGGAAACTGGAATCAAGGATTCAGACCAGAACAATTGATCACCGGCAACCCTGATGGGAAGGTGACTCCCTTATATAAGACCAGTCAGTAACACCTGATTCCCAGTCCTCACAATCTTCACTGAACAGACCAGTACCGCTTGTAACCACCAGAGGGAGCCTCTGCTCAGAACTCATCTCAAGCACATTCACAACAGAATACTGTATGTATACCTTTAGTATGCCACGTCTCAAAAACGCGGTCTGTCACTCCCACTGGGAATTCTGGGTGAGCCCATAAAGGCATGTGTTTAGATAACTGAGAAGACAACCCATGCGCTCGTCTGGTTGCCTTACAGGCAATTACTTTATCGCGTAGTAGCGCTGATCACTATGACCGGGAGTTTACAAATCACAGTGTCAACACATGAGGCCAAAATACAACCCTCTGTCAGTCCAGATTCCAGCAATACATCTGAGTAGGACTAAGTCCCCTTAAACCAATCTCTCCCCACTCTGATCAAGCACGAAAAGTTATAACTCCTAACGTTTGGCACGGCCAGGCCCCCATCTTTTACTGCACGCATAATTTTTCGTATTGCTATTCTGGGCCGTTTTCCCCTCAAGATGAATCTGGTCAATGCTTTTTTTATCCGTGAAACATCATCTTTACGTAACAGGATTGGAATAGTCTGAAGCGGGTATAATAGCCTTCCAAAAATAATCATCTTAAGAAGGTGACAACGGCCCAGAAGAGACAGGGGCAAATCATGCCACCACTCCAATTGACGTACAACCTTGTCCAATTAGGGTTCATAGTTAAGTTTGTATTGAGAACTAGAATCTCGTCCTATTTTGATTCACAGATATGTTATAAATAAAGGTTTTAATTACTTCTGTCCCCCATCAGTAAGCACACCAAAGCTCACGAGGATTAGGCTTTAACAATTGAAAAATTTCACTCTTGTAGTCTTTGAAGCGAAACCGCAGAATTAGTTAAAAATTTTTATCCAGTCTAATAGCCCTTTGAGATGGTCTTGGGGATGTGCCATATAAATGAGTATATCGTCTGCAAACAATGTGAGTTTGATCTGCCGACCCCCTACCTTTATACCGTCATATACTGTGTTATCCTCCACGTGTGTAACTAATGGCTCAAGGGCTATATCAAAGAGCAAAGGTGATAATGGACATCCCTGAGGAGTTCCCCTCTGTATTGTGAAAGTAGCCGAAAGTGGACCTGTGTTGTGTATTTGTGCCTGTGGGTTGGCGTAGACACCTGATAGGAAAGTCATAAACGTGCCTCTCATGGCAATTTTGTCCAGGACCATTGGCAACCAACTTCAGCTCACCCTATCAAATGCCTTATCGCCATCTAAGGATAGCATGACAGGACTCGATGTTGTCAGACAACGATATTTATCTACAACTGCTATTACTTTCCTAATGTTATTCATGGGCGATCTTGGTGTAACAAAGGCCACTTGTGATGGCCCTATCAGCGTAGGAAGAATGCTACTCAAACGATCTGCCATGATCCTGGACAAAAGCTTGATATCCTGGTCAATGAGTGAGAATGGACGATAGGATCCAGCCAGATGTGAAGGTTTGTTGGGTTTTAGTAGCACCTTCATGTGTGCCATGTTTGAATGGATGGGCAACCCTCCTGTCTCCAATATATGATTGAAGGTGCCTACCAATGTGGACGGGATATCCTCACTCAATAATTTTAATAATTTGGCTGTAAACCCGTCAGGTCCTGGAGCTTTCCCGGATTTAAAGTCACTTATCGCCGCTGTCACTTCCGTCACCTCAATTGTTTTTTTTAAAAGGAGAAGCTGATAGTTTGTGAAGGATGGTAACCGTATTCCATCTAGAAAGGTCTGACCCTCAGCACTATCCGTATGTTCCACCTTATATAAGTCTGAGTAGTAGTGTTGAGCATTCCGATACCGCAAGTATCAGGTATCGGCCGATATTCGCGTTATCGGAATTCCGATACTTAATTCCGATACTTTTTCCATATCGTATACCGGAATCGGAAGTTCCCATAATTCTTTGAGAGGCAATGTGATTTTAGTCAGCCAATGAGGAATCCTACGAAGTGTGGGCACATCCTGTAATGCTGCGGTCATCTTAACTAATGGCATGGCTGTGATTGGCTGCTGAAATGATGTCAGAATGCACTATAAAAGGCGCCGCCGCCATTTTAGCGTCACTGTGCTGTGAACTCAGTAAGGGACAGAACGCTACTCTGCTAACTCTGAGGGACAGTTAGATATTGCGATTTTGTGTACTACTGTGCTTGAGGCAGGCTAGTTTACCAACCGCTGTGTAAAGCTTCATTTTGCCAGTGTTGTTTTAACAGCTCTGTGCAAGGTGTGTGTGTGACAGTGCAGGTGACGCTGCAGTTTGCTCTGCATCCACCGCTGTTTGTAGGCATCTGCACGTGTCACTTTTTTTTTTTTTTTTTTATTTTATTTAGTGGAATTGGTGCAGCTCCATTATATTAGAAAAAAATCAAATCTATTAGTGTGACGTGCTTCCATCCGTATACAATACATTGGTTGCAAACACTATAGAACTACACAAAGGAGCTTTTCACAGATAGTGAATAGTTGTGTTTCAGTGTTCACTGCAGTCTGTGAGGTTTTGATTTTTTGAGTGCAGATCACGCTCCAGTTAGTTCTTCAACCACTGCCGGTTGTAGTCTGCTGAGCGTGTGTCACTGCCTCATCCTTCACATTTTTCTCTAATTGGTGCTGCTCCATTTTAGTGGAAAAAAATCTAATCTATTAGTGTGACGCGCTTCCATCCGTATACAATACATTGGTTGCAAACACTATAGAACTACACAAAGGAGCTTTTCACAGATAGTGAATAGTTGTGTTTCAGTGTTCACTGCAGTCTGTGAGGTTTTGATTTTTTGAGTGCAGATCACGCTCCAGTTAGTTCTTCAACCACTGCCGGTTGTAGTCTGCTGAGCGTGTGTCACTGCCTCATCCTTCACATTTTTCTCTAATTGGTGCTGCTCCATTTTAGTGGAAAAAAATCTAATCTATTAGTGTGACGCGCTTCCATCCGTATACAATACATTGGTTGCAAACACTATAGAACTACACAAAGGAGCTTTTCACAGATAGTGAATAGTTGTGTTTCAGTGTTCACTGTAGTCTGTGAGCTTTTCATTTTGTGAGTGCAGATTACGCTCCAGTTTGTACTTCAACCACTGCCGGTTGTAGTCTGCTGAGCGTGTGTCACTGCCTCATCCTTCACATTTTTCTCTAATTGGTGCTGCTCCATTTTAGTGGAAAAAAATCTAATCTATTAGTGTGACGCGCTTCCATCCGTATACAATACATTGGTTGCAAACACTATAGAACTACACAAAGGAGCTTTTCACAGATAGTGAATAGTTGTGTTTCAGTGTTCACTGTAGTCTGTGAGCTTTTCATTTTGTGAGTGCAGATTACGCTCCAGTTTGTACTTCAACCACTGCCGGTTGTAGTCTGCTGAGCGTGTGTCACTGCCTCATCCTTCACATTTTTCTCTAATTGGTGCTGCTCCATTTTAGTGGAAAAAAATCTAATCTATTAGTGTGACGCGCTTCCATCCGTATACAATACATTGGTTGCAAACACTATAGAACTACACAAAGGAGCTTTTCACAGATAGTGAATAGTTGTGTTTCAGTGTTCACTGTAGTCTGTGAGCTTTTCATTTTGTGAGTGCAGATTACGCTCCAGTTTGTACTTCAACCACTGCCGGTTGTAGTCTGCTGAGCGTGTGTCACTGCCTCATCCTTCACATTTTTCTCTAATTGGTGCTGCTCCATTTTTGTGGAAAAAAATCTAATCTATTAGTGTGACGCGCTTCCATCCGTATACAATACATTGGTTGCAAACACTATAGAACTACACAAAGGAGCTTTTCACAGATAGTGAATAGTTGTGTTTCAGTGTTCACTGTAGTCTGTGAGCTTTTCATTTTGTGAGTGCAGATTACGCTCCAGTTTGTACTTCAACCACTGCCGGTTGTAGTCTGCTGAGCGTGTGTCACTGCCTCATCCTTCACATTTTTCTCTAATTGGTGCTGCTCCATTTTAGTGGAAAAAAATCTAATCTATTAGTGTGACGCGCTTCCATCCGTATACAATACATTGGTTGCAAACACTATAGAACTACACAAAGGGGCCTTTCACAGATACTGAACAGTTGTCTGCAGGGTTCACTGTAGTCTGTGAGGAATAACCACACTTAGGCCTTAACTTTTCTGACTTTCTTTATCAATCTACCAAGATGAAGAAGTCAGTGAGTAAGGCACGTGGTCGTGGTCGAGGCCGTGGATTTGCAGCAGGGAGAGGACGTGGGGATTCTGTGGCTGCTGCCGCACCCAGTGACACAGCATCCACCAGTTTTCCCCGTGAGCGTTCCTTTATGCGCACTTTTGTAGGAGCCAGCGTACCCCCCTGCTGCGTGAAGAACAAATTGAAGCCGTTGTTGGTTGGATGGCAGCCAATGCATCGACTTCAATACCTTCCACCTCCTCTCAGGACCACAGCACTGTTGAACAACCATCAGTCCTCTTCACCGCCTGCCAAATTGCCCAGGCAGTCAGAGAGCTCTGTACAGGAGCCAGCTGAGTCTCTGCTTCTGTTCTCAGAATCTGTTGGCTTGGAAACAGGGGCCCAGCCAAGCAGCATTCTGGAATGTGAAGAAGAGGCAGTATGCAGTGATGCGCAACAGCTGTGTCTCTCTGAATCTGAAGAGGCGGTGAGCCAGTGCCGATGGTCAGCACACCGCAGAACGCATCTGATGATGATGAGACTCAGTTGCCAGTTTCTGTTGAGCATGGTGCTGGCCAGACCACCCAACAACAGCAGGTGTTGGAAGAGGGTAGTGGTGGAGATGATGAGGTCCAAGACCCAACATGGCGTGAGGAACAGGAAGGTGTGGGAGCAGCTCTGAGGAAGAGATTGCACCAACGGTCCAAACAGTAGGGAGAGGTAGGCTGCAGACTCGCTTGCCTGTAGCCTCCAGTTTGGCACCCGTTCGGAGCAGTTCTCTTACAACAGCCAAACCGGGCGCTCCCAGGACTTGCTCTGCGTGGTCCTTTTTTGATACAGTTGCAGATGATATTTGCTATGTCAAATGCAAGCTGTGTAATCAAAAAATTAAAAGAGGTAAAAGTGTCAGTAACCTTAATACAACAAATATGTGGAAACATGTGCGGTCAAAGCACTTTGTTGAGTTACAAAGACACACTGGAGATGTAGGCCAACCTACAGCAGCACCTACATCTTCAGCTCCTGTTGGAGCCTCTTCCTCCAGTTCACACACAGCTGGTAAGGCTTCCTCAAAGGATCGCCATGGAAGAACCTCTGTCACTGTTGTCCAGAGACACAGTGTTATTCCACCCACAGGTGCAAGTTCCCTGTCATCCTCACACACCCAGCCACAAAACAGCCATCGGTAGCACAGGCTGGGATAAAAGACGGCCATACTCGGCAAACCATCCACGAGCACAGGCTCTGAATGCTGTCATTGCAAAACTCCTGTCCCTTGAAATGCTGTCATTCAGGCTGGTGGAGACTGACAGTTTCCGTGAATTAATGGCATTGGCAGTCCCACAATACAATGTGCCCAGCCGATTTTATTTCAGCAGGCAAGCCGTCCCTGGTCTGCAAAAGCATGTTGAGGCAAAAATTAAACATGCGCTACTAAACGCCGTCAGTAGCAAGGTCCACCTGACCACCGATGCGTGGACCAGTACCCATGGCCAGGGACGATACCTTTCACTCACTGCCCATTGGGTGAATGTTGTGGAGCCGGGTACAGATCTTGCGAGTGGCGCTGTACGTGTTCTGCCAACTCCAAGGATTGCCGGAATCAAGTCTGTCCACATTGACTCCTCCTCCTACTCCAGTTCCTCAGAATCATCGCTGCAGGAGCCGTCACGGTCTACCTCCACATGGACCCGTGGACGCTTACCTGATGCGACCGATATGAGCACAGCCGTGGCCAAACGGCAACAGGCCGTTCTGAAATTAATTCCCATGGGGAATCGAAGCCACACAGGCAGGAGGTCTGGAATGCCATCAAGCAGGAGAGCGACGTGTGGTTTTTGCCAGCGAATCTCCAGCCAGGCTTGGTAGTGTGTGACAATGGCCGAAATCTGGTGGCAGCTCTGGGCCTTGGCAACCTCACTCACATACCATGTCTGGCACATGTGCTCAACTTGGTCGTGCAGAGTTTTTTGAGGGACTATCCGGATCTTGATGCACTGCTGCACAAGGTCCGCCTAGAGTGCGCTCACTTGCGACGTTCCAGCATGGCCAGATCGCGCATTGCAGCTCTGCAACGCAGATTGCGCCTTCCTGAACATCGCATCATATGTGACGTATCCACCAAGGTGGAATTCAACGTTACATATGTTGGAGCGGTTGTGTGAGCAGCAGCCAGCAGTTATGGAGTATCAGCTGCATCAGGCGCAATCAACACGCAATTTGCGCCGTCCACACACTTCACCATTAATGAGTGGGCCACTATGAAGGACATGTGCCACGTTTTGCGTGCGTTTGATGAGTCAACGCGGATGGCGAGTGCAGATGATGCACTAGTCAGCCTGACTGTCCCCCTTATCTGCCTGCTTCAAAAAACACTGCAAAGCAATAAGGGATGAGGTTTTGGAAGAGGGGAGGATGAGGAGTCCAAATTCCATCACCTTCTGGAAAGTCAGCGCAACGGGTTCCTCACAAAGGGCTGGGCAGGCGCTCACTTTGTGAGGAGGATGAGGAGGAGGAGTCAATGGAGGAGGAAGACATCGCTCCAGAGGGAGGTACACAACGCTCTAGTCAGTATGTAGAGCGAGGGTGGGGTGATGCAGAGCAGCAGAGATAACGCCTCTTGCAGAGGACAGCGTTTCTTTGCCAGTTGGAGTCTGCAGCACAGGGTTGATTTCATGCTGCAGTGCCTAAGAAACGACCGCCGCATCGCCCACTTCTCACGACGTCTGATTATTGGGTGTACACCCCCTAGACCCTCGCTCCCGGGACAACGTCAAAAGCCTCATCACACCGTTGAACCGGGAGCGTAAAAATGCGGGAGTACCAAGACACACTGGTGCAATCCCTAATGTTCTACCTTACTGCGAGAGCACTGCTGCTGCTACTGCTTTACAAAGCAGCTCTGTGCGTCGAGGCATGTAGAGAGCTCTGCAACAAGAGGGAGCACACGCAGTGCCTCTGCACAGGGAAAGACCAGTATGTTCAAAATGTGGCAAGTTTTGTGGCAGCGCCACAAATGTCTACCCATCCGAGAGGGCTCCACAGCGGGGGCAACGTATCCGTCAGATGGTGACAGACTATTTTGGCTTTGCCTCTCATGTACTCCCAGATGGCTCTTCCCCATTCAAGTTTTGGGTCTCTAAGCTGGATACATGGCCAGAGCTTAGCCAGTATGCATTGGAGGTGCTGGCTTGCCTGCTGCCAGTGTATTATCGGAGCGGTCTTTAGTGCTGCAGGTGGTGTACTAACAGACCGTCGCATGCGACTATCCTCCGATAATGTAGACCGGCTTACTTTTCTGAAAATGAACAAGGCATGGATCTCGCCAGAATTTGTCTGTCCGTTTTCAGATTAAATAACTGGTTCGCAACGTTATCCATGTCTCCTTATGTTCATCTTTCTACCACCTGAACTCTACTCCCTGGGCTCCAACACTGCCAGTTGCTGCTCAGAAGTGTCGTGTCCACAGAACAAAACACAAGCTCTACTGTTAGTGGGGTTCAGTAACGCCAGCTTTTCCCCCTGCTGGTGTCAACGGCAAGAAGTGTCCTGTTCCCGACACATGGACAGAAAAAACATGACCAACATGCTCCAAATAGGGAAGAGCCGTCACCCTGCTTGTTATGCTGAAAAATGAAATTGTGAAGTTTTGCAGGCCTAGAATGATAAATTTTTAAGAAAAATATGGACAAAAATAATTGTCATCACAAGGGGCATATCTGCACATGTCTATTGAAATGGTAACAAAAAAAAAACATAGTCAAACTCTTCACATTTTTAAATTAATGCAAAAGTACATTTCAGACTTATGAATAATGCTTTTAAAGGAACTTTATCTGAAACCTGTAAGATAATGCACTCAAGGATGTACGAATCATTCACCTCATCATCATCATAAACGAGTTTTATTTGACAGACCATTATAAAAACCACAAACTGATGCCAACGTAACTTCAAACACCATATATGAAATGGCCAGCATGTAAACATGGTAATAATGTCCAATAATAAATTATTACTTTCTAGAAAGTGCATCATGCATACTGACAATAGGTACTTATACCGCAAGTGCTGTTGAAACAACCCAAGAGATATAAATTAATACTGGATATAGTATCACAGTGCATAGTTACTCATGGACAATGTTGATGTAATACTGTATCTCAATTAAGCAGCGTCAACCATTAGGCTTGTTATTCTTGTACATTTTAAAGAGGAACGTAATTTTTTTGGTTTGTCCTAGGTGTAGTATTACACATTAAATTATTACTGCTGTATTTTTTTTTGCGTCCCTAGTGCGCAATAAGCAGCCTAACCTCACATTTGATAGTCAGCTAATTGCCACACGCTACCCTACCCTACGCGTGACAGTAGGAAGGTAGTTTGACGGATAAAGCTTTGCGCAAACAGACATTTTTTTAACCCTCTTCAACACTCTACAAGCAAAAAATGCATGATTTCAGCCGCAGACTTTATTGACGTACAGTATAACATCGGCATTACCCATCAGAGGCTGTCCACTGTGTGATACAGACAAGAATATACCTTTGCTATCCGTAGCCTTTGTTTCACCTACACTTGCAGGCACCCCACTTAAATTGTGACAAACAATGCCTAATGTTTTTTTAAATGGTTTTTTTTATTGTACATTATTGTGTCATCAATCACATTGATGAGTCCCATGCTGGACATGTCATACATGCTATAGAAAGTTACGATTTTATGAACTTAAATAATTAAATTGTCTGTACTGTCACATAAATTTGCGATGATGATGATGAGTGACTATTACAAAATCCATTGTCTTCACTATTTATAGTTTAACATTGCGTTCCTTAAGCATTATTCATAAAAAAAAAAATGTACTTTTATTCTTAAATTTACAACACTATATTTTTTACCAATTTTTTTGGGTGTTGTGTTGTTCCATTTATTTTTTGGCATGTGCATATATGCGTTTATATTTGTATTTTCTTATTTTTCCTTCTTGAAATTAAAAACATGTGTATCTTTGTACCGTGTTAGCAGTAGATAGAAAAATATTTAGACTTCAGAGTCAGCAGTGGTCATACCTTTTTATGGATAACTGAAAAGATGGAAACAAATTGCAAGCTTTCAAGGCTACTCACGTCTCTTCATCAGGAAAACTAACTAAAAAAATTAAGCAACACATATTTCTATACACAACAGGACACAGGAATATTGCAATAGGGAAGACAAGTAAGGTGACGTGTATCAGAACTGTCATTATCTCACAGGGATGAACATAAATATTCGAACAGTTCCTAGATAAGGATAGAAAGTTTGATTGCCCTCTCATTGGCGTATTTTTTGGGGTTTTCATGACCCTGGAAGGGCATAGACGCAGATTCCTTAATTGATATAGAATGACATAAATCCATGTGATCTATCATTCCATCACTAACAGTGTCAAAAGGTCATGAGGAGCTTATATTCTGAAACCTTTGTACGTTTCTCATATTTGAAGTTATATTTTAATAACATAATTCCATATCCATGATGCTATGACCGGGCATACACAAAAGTCTTTTGCCACAGCTAAATTCATTAATTTATCTGTGATTGTGTGGCGCTGTAATTCATCCTTGTTTCCCCCTTTTTTTGCCGGTCTCCCCTCACTTGTCCCTCCCTCACTTGTCTTAGCTATTCCTGTGTCCTGTTGTGTGTAGAAATATGTGATTCTTCATTTTTGGCTTTACTCTTAGCCTGATGAAGACACCTGAGTAGTCTCGAAAGCTTTGAATTTGTTACCATATTTCAGTTAGCCATTAAAAGTTATCAACCACAGAGGACTGTCAAGTATAAATATTTTTCTATTCTTGTAATTGAAAATTTTATCATTTTATTGTTGTAGAAAACTTCATTTATTTTGTTTGAAGTACATACATTTTGCAATGGCCACGTAACAAGGCAATAACTCAATATTTTATGCCTACACCCTCCTTGACCCTGGGCTCAACACCGCCTAGTTGTTGCTTGGAAGTGCTGTTAGCACAGTCTACACTTGCTCCCCGTGTACTGGGGTTCAGTAATGTCAGCTGTTTTCCCCTGCTGTGTGAACGGCAAAAGTCCCTGCTGCCTCACCATTTT